>WNGS01038136.1:0-13388 GCA_020271785.1 Procambarus virginalis
CCACGCAAGAACAATTGACAAAGATCATGTTGCAAGAACAATTGAGAAAATTATATCTGGGTATATATTACCCATCGCACATTCTATCTCTGAACAGCCAACAAAATGTTTCTGTATTTTATTGTTGTGGAATAGATGCTGCACCGGCTGTTCCCGGGTCTCTCTCCCTCCTCCCCATGCCTATCTTCCCACTTCCCCAGTCTCTCATCTTCTCTCTACCTTTATTTCTTTATTTCCCCTAAAAAAAAATTATAAAAACTCTATGGAAAACAGACCACCAATTTCAAATTTAGTGAAAAATCACGAGGGTCGCTAGAAATGCTGATATTTTTTTTAAAGCTGGTACTGGGGCCGACCCCGACTGTCCTAAGACACTCACATAACCCCTGTGTCATCTTGGATAGAATGAGGCTAGCCCAAGGCATCTGGCCTTTGCTTTGGATACAGACATTCTATGTTATAGAATATTAGATTAATTTCTAGAATATAAATTAATAGAAAATAATAGAATAAGATGTTATAGAACATAGATTAAGTTGATTAGAATGGGTTAAAGTAATTAAGGGAGCTATATTTCCATAGAACGTCTCAAGGGGTTCATTGGGATCGAACTCGCATATCTGGACTCCCCAGGAACACGCACTACCGACTGGACCATGATGAGCTCAAAACATCTCAACATGTATATATTACCAAACTTACGGTCTCAATATTTGATCATAGATCCATTACGTTGTAGTGACTTCATTGCGAATTCACAAGGGTGTGTGTATTTTTAAAGCTAAAACTCTCTAAAACACAAACCAATCAATTTACAAAATCTCACCTTAACAGGAAACACTGTCAAACTTTTCAACTGCAATTGCTCAAACTTTGAAACGAGATGGGAACAGTCACCGAGGGGAACAGGGAGGAGGGGAAGAGAGAAGAGGGGTAGTAAGAGAAGATGAAAAGGGGGGAATAGAGGGAGGAAACTGGAGGAGAGGGCAAGGAACAAGGAAATAGAGTAGATAGAAAACGAGAGAATGTTTGAGGTGAGGGGTAGTGGTGGTGGGGTAACGTAGCCTAATACACTATTTCCAATAGCAACTTTCCAATAAGCTATTTACACTGCTCCCAAGGGTATACCACAAACGTGTCACTTGCCTATGGTTTACAAGGGACGAAGTGTGTTGGAGTACGTGTTGCACATGTAACTTAGGTTACTCTTAAAAACCTTTGAAGTTTTTCTGATTTCCTTCTAAATATCCATTTTAATTCATAGTAAACAATATACGAAGACATTATTTAATCACCCGCCCTTAACCATTATCAAATAATGTACCCTAAAATTTTGTGCAAACGGTAACTTAAAATTACATTTAAAATTGATTTCATATTATGTCACAGAAAACCATCACTGGGTTCGCGTCAGGGAGGATTAACTTGGCAACAATCCCCAACTGTTCGCCCCTGTTCACCCAGCAGTAATTAGGTCCCTGGTTGTTAACCAGTTGGAGGGGTCGTACTCCAGGGAACACTGGTAGGGTAAGGCTTACCATGAGCTATGGCAAGGGAACGCCCTCAGCCTGCCAACAGGAGTCAGAAGTCATCTGTTCCTGTACCCACCTATGTTTAATGAAGAAAACAAAGGAAAAACACAGACCCCGAATATCAGATGAAAAATCATGCGTACTTAACAAACACGGTAGCATTAAACACTACGGTGACTACAGTGAGATCTGTGTATACGGGACTGATAAAGCTGGAAGTCGGTTATGTGATGTTTTAGTGGCCAGGAATACAGATGAATCTGGCAGCTTTCCAACACCAGCGCAGAGAGAACATTAGGTGTTGACTTTCTGAAAGAGAAATCATGCATCCTCTTGAACATTAAGGCTATCAACCTAGGGAGAGTTAAATAGGCCACAAGAGCAATACTGACGAATTAGCAAGTATAGTTTAGTCTTGAGCACTGTACAGGATTATAATAAACTCTCAGTTTATATACACCGAAAAGCGAAGTATATCTCTCGGTGTATATATATATATATCCCTTTAAGGGTGACATATACTGAGCTTTGTAAATAATATGTGACTATAGGAACACGCGGTAATATACTCGACGTATACCAAAGATATGTCATGTAATTTAACGACCATAAAAAAGCATTGTAATCACCTGCGGTTCAGCACTCAATAACCCACTATGTACTAAAATGAGCTCTCTAGCCCTGCTCTTAGACTAGACGAAAATGTGTATATGCTCGATAACATTGTAATGAAACTGAAATTGTAAACACTTTAATCAACCTTTGTAGTTGAGTCCTCAATAACCCACTATACACTACATAAAAGTGTAACATACATACCTCTAACCCTGTCTGGGAAGGACGTAAGAAAACGAAACTCATACATCAATCCTGTCCTCTCAATTATGTTTTTATGTTATGATCGCGTTTTTTGTTTGTGTTATGGTAACCAACGTTACAAATGCAGCCTACTATTAGGTTGCATTTGTAACAGACAGCGCAAGCGCCATAGATAAATTTTCTAACAAGAATCAGAAGTCGTCTACTCCTGTACCCACCAGTGTTAAAAAAAATAAAATATGCAAAAAACAAACGTGGAGTTAGACGCAAGTAGAGATATAAAGCCTATGTGTACTCAATGAACATGCTCACTAGCCCTTACACAGAAACACACGCACACAAGACAACAATGGGGACGCGATATTAAAAGCTCGGGCTGACATTTAAAAACCATTACGATCAAAATCCTATCCCAGGATCATATTTTGTCCTGAATTACCCCATCATTCGCTTCTGATTTCCCTGCTTATCAATTCTATAATCATTCCAGGTTATCCGAGGGTAAATCAATATTTTACCTGTTTGGTACTGTATTAAGTGTTCGAGGGGAGGGACAGGAGACTGGAGGCTTTGTGATGGCTCATCCCAGTCTTTTTTATCCTCTCAGTCTTTTTTATCCTCTCAGTCTTTTTTTATTAGTTTTCTCAGCTGTGTATTGAAGTGTACTGCTGTCCCAGCCTTTATAGCTTTGGTAAGTACGCTGTTGCAGTGGTTTTTCGTAACAATTTAAGTGAAACAGTAGTTACTATTCTCTGCTTTACAGTGAGGCTGGGAGAGTTTGAAATTACCTATTGTGTACGTCACACACTAAACCTCTTTTAATTAAGAAAGGGGTCTAATTTAGTATTATCTAAATTTTCAATGTCTTAATTGTCTTCGAGGTAACTCCTATTACAGTACTTGTTTTGGCTAAGCTGTCACGTAAATTTGTATATTAAAATCCTAAGACAAAAAGCTGCCAGTTAACGATGCACAGTAAAAACATATACACCTATATTTTCTGTTAAAAACAATAATTAATAATTGCACAGAGAAGCACACTTTACCTTGTAGACGAGATCCACCTGTTTGGTCAACTCCTCTGCCTCCGTCATGGTGGTAGCCAGGGTAGGGTTCCTGAGATCTCTAAGTAACTTTATACTGACTGGGCTTCTTCGGCTGTGTTGATGCGATGTGGAAGCCTACAAACAAAATCTCGAACAAACACAATGCAGACAGGAGTCACATTTGGGAACTGCCATTCTTAAAATGCAGCTGCTTTCGATGTCACCAGTTAAAGTGTATGAAAGGAAGACACTGACGAAGTTAGAAACTCATCGGGGAGGTTGGAGGCGCGTGAGGGAAAAGCAGCGTTACTGAGAAGCGTGGGGCTTCCACGGCAACAGGAGAACAGGGTAGCAACACCGAACGCCTCGACGGCACGGGACGGACTGAGCGTTGACGCCGCCCAGTACGGCTTCTGCCTCTCCCCAGACACTGCCTTCCTCCCCACCATCACCACAACCACCAGCACCACACTCACCGTTACCACAACCACCCCACTACCACTACTCCAACACGACAATTTTCAATATCAACACCCATGGGTCATACCGCCCTTACCATCACCATTATCTCTTCATCTCCACCAGAGGGATTCCTTCTACTCAATGTTCGTTGATGATGCAAAACTTATGAGATGAATAAATACGACTGAAGACTGCAAGAAAAATACAGGATGACCTGGACAAAATGCATGTAGAGTCCCTCAAGTTGATATTAGAGTTCAACTCAAGCAAGAGCAAAGTAATCAGCCTGGGTTCTTGGAACATGAGGCCAAACACTAGATATCAGCCTGGAGAGAAACCTCTCCTGGAAGTGGACACAGAGAATCATTTGGGGGATGATATCACAACGAACCAATCACCAGAAGTCCACATCAAACAGATATCATCAGCTACATATGAAAGGTTGCCTAATATAAGAGCTGCATTTAGGAATCTTAAAGAAGTCATTCTTAATTTAATCTTACATGCTATTTTGTCAGCACCATTCAGGAATATGCGGCACCAGCGTGGAGTCCTTATCTCGTTAAATACAAAACGGAGCTGGAGAAAGTTCAAAGCTCAGAGGTATGCCACAAGATTAACCCTCAGAACAGAGAGGTATTATGTACGAGGAAACACTAAAGTAGTTAAACCTCACCTCACTGGTAGGTATGATCACATACAAAATACTCAGAGGAATAGACAGGGCAGAAATGAACAGATTATTTAGCATGGGTGGTACACGAACAGGAAGGCACAAATGAAAACTAAATTCCCAAATAATTAAGCCACAAAGATATTATGTTCTTCAGTGTCAAAAATAGACAAGAGATTTTATCTGTTTTTAAAATATAGAGAAAGCTGTTTTGAAAAGAAAATCATTTCCTTATCGAAGAGAAAAAATACCATTTGAAATGCTAATTCTATATTTATTTAACATAAAATGAAATTTATTTACTATATGCAATGAGAGTACATGAAGAAACACAGATAACAAATAATGAATAGGGGGAAAAAAGCATGAGGACATGAAACACTTGAGAAGGGAGGAGAAATAATATGAGGAGGAGAAATATTATGAGGAGGAGAAATAATATCAAGAGGATAAATAATATTGGGAGGAAGAGCGAAGCAACATGGGCTGGAAGAGATACCATGGAAGGCAGAGAAAGGGACAGTAAAGGAAAAGATCTTCGTCACGGAAAAGACAAAGTTCTGTTATCCCGTTCCACCTTTCGCTAAATAAGTCGTTCACCTCGTTCAGTGATTTGTTCACCCCCCTTGTTCAATGGGTCGTTCACTCTCGTTCAATAGGCGTTCAACCTCTTCTTTAATTGGTCGTTCAACTTCTAGTTCAATGGGTCGTTCAATCTCTTGTTCAATTTGTCGTTGAACCCATTGTTCAATAGACCGTTCAACGACTTGTTCAATGTATCTCCAAGAACATGATTATCTCCAATTTCAATTATTTTAATTAATTTTCAAGCTCTTATAGATTCTTTAAGTTTTAAATAATTTGGACAATTATTTTGCTAAATTTATGTCGGGATTGACTACCTCCCGTTACCTATTTACTGCTATAAAGGTGAACAGAGGCATCAGGAGATATTACTCATCATATTTACAAATTCTACTGTGAACGAAGCTACAATTTGTCTACGGTGTCCGAAAACCTATTGTCGATTTAGTTAATATAGGCAGACCTGATTTACCTGAGGGCCATTAACCCTAGTGGCCTCGACTAGGGCAGGAAGCCGGCGGCTTGTCGAAGGTCCCCCACATTTGCCTTGATGATCTTTTCCAGGTAGATTTTAAAACTTAGCACAGTATTGGCATTTACGGCTTCGGCAGGTAGGCGGTTCCATGAGTTTATAACCCTGTGGGTGAAAAAAGCATCTCCTGTTTTCTGTCCTTTTTTGAACCTAACCCAAGCTAACTTAACTTTACGTAACCTAACCCATCTTAACTTCCTAACTTATCCTAACCAACCCAACCCAACCTAATAAAAATAAGAGATTAAGGATCTGCCCAAAACGCTATGCATGCTAGTGGCTTTACAAGATTGTAAGAACTTTTGAGTGTGTGTATATATATATATATATATATATATATATATATATATATATATATATATATATATATATATATATATATATATATATATATATGCAAACAAGCCTGAATGGTCCCCAGGACTAGATACAACTGAAAACTCACACCCCAGAAGTGACTCGAACCCATACTCCCAGGAGCAACGCAACTGGTATGTACAGGGACGCCTTAAACCACTTGACCATCACGACCGGACATAAGGAAGTGATAGCCGAGGCTATATGAACCACTTCCCCGCCAGCACTCTCACTCTCCTAACATATGCTCCACTAGCTCTCTCTCTATCTTCACGTACTAACAAACTAAAGCTTCAAAGAATACAGAATAGAGCATTAAGATGGGTACTCAACACCCGATGGCAAGAGTTTATTACCAGTCAAAGTCTCCATGAAAGTACGAACATTCCTGCCCTAAATGTATACTGGAAAACTTTATCAGACAGACAAATTGATAGACTACTCACTTTTCATGAACAACATATTGATTTTCTCCTACACACTCTCAGACGACCACGACACACTCATGACCTCTTCTCTACCATCCATGATCCTCCTCCTATCTCTGTATTTCGATAAACTTTAGCTCTCAACACCCAGCATCCACCATCATACATATTCAGCTCTCAACAACCAGCACAAACCATCCGTAAAAGTTCAGCCCTGACGCTCTTGAGCCAATCACTGAGATGATGTGAGTTTTGTGATGTCCCTGCTGTTGTCGCTAAAAACACCCGACTGAGTCCCTGCCTCGAACGCCGCATCCAAAAGACACGCAGCTGGGTTTAGCCCTGGCACTTTTTCTCCTACAAATCTTCCTCTCACCCCCTTTATCTTCTTCTGTCCCCACTTCAAGGCTCGCCCCAAGGGCATCTTCTCCTGTATTATTCTGATTCTGAGACGGTGGTATGTGCTCCTCCATAGTTGAGACATCGTTAGGTGGTCGACTGGCAGTCCTTGTAATGATGATTTTCAGTCCAGATGCTGCACTTTCTCTCGGAAAGTTGAGTTCTTGGTGTCGTAGTCGTACTATATTTGCCCGAAACACTGTGCGTATTAGTGACTTTAAGCATTATATGTACTAGCTCTGTCTATAAGTCCAATATTATGTTTGTAACTCATCTTCTATGTATGTACTTTTACGTGAATAAACATTTGATTTTGATTTGATTTTGATTTTGACTTATAACACTTGTAGCATTGGCGTAGGAGCTTTAGCTTTGATGTCCAAAGAGTTTGGAGAGGATGGGGGAGGAAAAAGGTGGGGGAGGAAGAAGGATGGGGCGGTGAAATTCTTGGAAGAGGATTTGGATGTGGAGAGAGGGGGTTTGAAAGTTCGGTGGCCTGTCCACCGCGGGTTGGCATATGTTTTTGGTTTTGGCTTGGGGCTTGAGATCGAGAGAGTCAGGAGGCTGGTGGTGAGGCGGTTACGTGTTGTTCTGGTTCAGATGAGGTCTTCTGTCTGGCTTGGAAGAGGCGTCTTCCCTATGATGTTGGTGAACCTTTTCGTTCTCTTAGCTGTTGTGCTTTGACCTTGGTGATACGAGGTTGAATCTTCGTTTGAAATATCCACACGATAGTGGTGGTATTGTAGTTCCTTCTGGGTCTTCAGTTGCGGTAGTAAAGTCGATTTGCGTCATCTTATCTACTCTGGAGATTGGGTTGATGTAATTTTTGTTCAGAATGGCGAGGTCTATGTAGCGTTCCACTGTGGAGTAATGGACGAACATTGGCTGAGGAAATTTGACTTTGTTCTTGTTGGTGATGCGCCGGTTGCAGTCTAAGGCCAAGGTCTTTCTAGTATTGCTGTTGCCATAGAAGGTTTCGTCATGGGAGATGAAGAAACAGTAACAGGGTTTGCCCTTTGGTGTGCCAGGATTTTCAGTTTATGCTGGTTCGAAGTAGGTGATTTCCAGCTCGGAGTCATTGAGCTCTTCGTTATCTGCAAGTTCCGTTGCTGGTGCTGATGCTTGCTGGGATGGTGTTATAGCCGAGGCCTGTGTCGTTGGTGCTGGTGCCTGGGTTTATGGCTATGCTTCCTCCGGTGTCGGGTACTCTTTTGGCGGAGGTGATGATGACATTTCTTCGATTGCTGGTGATGCTGGTGTCTGGTCTGTTTGAGTTGAGGCAGCGTTTTCAGGCTGAAGTAGTAGGTCCATTGGGACCGACATCGTAGGTAGGTTGTTTTGGGCAAGCAGCATGTTTAGTACTCGCACGTATTTGGCGACGTCTGTCCCAGCCAGCTTCTCAGCTACACTGATCAGGACTGGGATGAGAGTAGTGACGGCCGAGGCCGCTGATTGGTTGACTGGAGAGTGGCTGGCTGGACTGCAGTCGCCTGTGTGCTGGGTTGTTGTTGTTGTTGTTTAAGATTCGCTACTCAGAGCAATAAGTTCCAGTAGCACGGGCTATGGTGAGCCCGTAAGTGGAGGCTCTTTGGAGCCATTATCTGTACCAGTAGCTGATACTAGGGATCTGGCGATGGATGGGGTCTTCATGCTGGTTTTCAGCCTGGAGGGCTGGTTATACCAGTTATGGAGCTGGTGTGATTAGTGTCGACCTCTAGGTTTTCCGTTTTTTCTTTGCCTGCGACTTTGGCTGAGTAGTGCTGTCGTTGGAGTTTGGTGACGTGGCCTCCATGAGGAAGTCTTGAACCGTGTAGGTGTCGTATTTGTGATGCGGCGCTGGAGCTCCTACTATGATTTCCTCGTCTGAGGAGTCCGTAACCTCCGTAGTGGGTGTTTTTGTCTTTCGCCTCGCAGCCTTAGGTAGGCTTAGGTGTCGTTGATTGGTGGTTGTAGCTATTTCAGGAGCGCTGGTGGTGCTGTTATCGTTTGTAGACAGCACGTCTGCTAGCGCGGCTGCTGAGACTGTGATGGTAGGAGTGTTGGGAGCTGAGAAGGAATTACCTCTGTTTGTGTCGCCCGGGTCATGGGCGGTTCTGGAGTCGGTGTTGAAGTTGACCGCACGGTCGTCCTGGTGGTAGTCTCCGGAGTGGTAGAGGAGGCAGTGAGTGTGCTGGGTCAATCAATCAATTAAATATAGGTCAAGGTATCCTAATGGGTGAGCGGGGAAGTGGGGATAGGGGAAAATTAGTGGGGGTGAGAGGAAGGGTTTGTAGAATGAAGTAAAGTGCCAGGGCTAGACCCAGCTGCATGGCATTAAAACGTTATGACCAGACTTAGCAGTGGAGGCATGGAATCTGATTTTTGTGACAACATTTCGTCTTTCGGAGCGCCCACGGAGATAGCAGCCCTCAGCTGAGTGAGCCCTGGAGGATCACACCAGTTGTGGTCTTGGATTGACAATCAGCATCGTGCCCCACCCAGGGTCACCAGCAAACTGGAGCTAACAGGACCCCCCCCCCCCCCCGCTAAAGAGGGGGAGAAGAGTTAGAGAGGCTGGGTAGTTCGGAGCTAGGTGATTGAGTAGTGGTATAGGAGGAGAGAGGAGCTATGTAAATGCCGGAGCAGGGGGTGGGTCGTCAATCAGGTTAAAGAGGCTGTGCGTATGTCTAGTTCTACTAAGTGTGTTTCTGAGGAAGGTGTCGTAGTTGTCATGGTAGGTGAGAATTCGTGTGATCTGTTTCTTCCCTATAGTGTCCCAGACTACGTTCAGAGATGAGATGTTCGCCCTCTCATGCAGAGCTTCACTGGTGGTGAAGTCCTGTCAGTGGGTATCGAACACCCATCTCAGAGCTGGGTCCAATCCAATCCAAAAATACAGGAGAAGATGCCCATGGGGCGAGCCTTGAAGTGGGGACAGCTGAAGAAAAGTTGATGAGAGAAAACGCTGAAGTTGAAGAGAAAGTGCCAGGGCTTGACCCAGCTGCGTGTCAATATGTCGATGCTGCAAACAACTCCACATCTGGCTAGGCTGGGAGACGAGTCATAAGGTGGCAGGGGCAGTGCTTCTACACTCAAGGTGGAGACAGTCAGTCTTCAGGTGGTGTCTTCTTTCTTCTTCCTTGTGTCTTCTTTGTTGAATCTTCTTGAATCATCTTTCTTCTTACTTCGTCGTCATCTTCTTGTTCTTGTTCTTCTGTCGTAGCAGAATCAGAATCAGAATAATACAGGAGAAGATGCCCTTGGGGCGAGCCTTGAAGTGGGGACAGAAGAAGATAAAGGGGGGTGAGAGGAAGAAGATTTGTAGGAGAAAAAGTGCCAGGGCTAAACCCAGCTGCGTGTCTTTTGGATGCGGCGTTCGAGGCAGGGACTCAGTCGGGTGTTTTTAGCGACAACAGCAGGGACATCACAAAACTCACAACATCTCAGTGATTGGCTCAAGAGCGTCAGGGCTGAACTTTTACGGATGGTTTGTGCTGGTTGTTGAGAGCTGAATATGTATGATGGTGGATGCTGGGTGTTGAGATCTAAAGTTTATCGAAATACAGAGATAGGAGGAGGATCATGGATGGTAGAGAAGAGGTCATGAGTGTGTCGTGGTCGTCTGAGAGTGTGTAGGAGAAAATCAATATGTTGTTCATGAAAGTGAGTAGTCTATCAATTTGTCTGTCTGATAAAGTTTTCCAGTATACATTTAGGGCAGGAATGTTCGTACTTTCATGGAGACTTTGACTGGTAATAAACTCTTGCCATCGGGTGTTGAGTACCCATCTTAATGCTCTATTCTGTATTCTTTGAAGCTTTAGTTGTTAGTACGTGAAGATAGAGAGAGAGCTAGTGGAGCATATGTTAGGAGAGGTCTAATAAGTGCTTTGTAAAGGTGCATTTTGTGTCAGGTTTTGCAAATCTGAGTCTGTTCAGTTTTCCATAGCTTGAAGAGCTATTGCATGTTTCTGTGTAATGTGTGGTGGAAAGAGTAGTTGTCGATCAAATGTGAGTCCAAGGACTGTGAAGGAGGGAGACACAGAGATATAAGTAGGATTTGGAGTGTATGAATAGAGTTTAAGAGGAATAGGGCGAATGTACTTTTACAGAAAAAAGTATGTAATTTTGGATTTACTGGAGGTGTTTTTATACGCCATTTGTACTCCCATTCAGTGACAATATCAAGTTCTCTTTGTGCTCTGTTCGTTAGTGTATCAAGTCCTGGTGCTGGTGACAAGGTGAGAGACATCATCGGCGTTAGATATGGTTAATGAAGTGGGATGAACAGGGTCAGGAAGTCGTTGATGTATAGGATGTAGAGTGTGGGGCAAGAACAGAACATTGGGGAACACCGGCATGTAAGTTGAAGTAGTCAGAGGTTGTCGGAGGAACTTAATTCTCATTGTCTATTGNCCCCCTCATACCCTAACACATTCCTGTGCCCTTATACCCTAACACATTCCTGCCCCCCTCATACCCTAACAATTCCTGGCCCCTCATCCCCTAACACATTCCTGTGCCCTTATACCCTAACACATTCCTGCCCCCTCATACCTTAACACATTCCTGCCCCCTTATATAGACTCATTCCTCGCAAAGTTTGCTGACGATGCTAAAATTATGAGAAGGATTAAGACAGATCAGGACAGAATGAGTCGGTTTCAAATGTAGATATCATAGAGGCCAAATAAGCTCAGGAATCCGTACACCAGTTGACTGGTAGGTTGAGAGGCGGGACCAAACAGCCGAAGTTCAACCCCCGCTCTAGCACAATTATGTGAAAACATCGCAGCTCCAACACTTTCCAGTCTACTACTCATCTTCGTCATCTTTCACGGTCAAGAGCAGCCCCCAGCGTTGACACACAGGAGCCCCCAGCGTTGACACACAGGAGCACCCAGCGTTGACACACAGGAGCCCCCAGCGTTGACCACAGGAGCACCCAGCGTTGACACACAGGAGCCCCCAGCGTTGACACACAGGAGCCCCCAGCGTTGACACACATGAGCACCCAGCGTTGACACACAGGAGCCCCCAGCGTTTGACACACATGAGCACCCAGCGTTGACACACAGGAGCCCCCAGCGTTGACACACAGGAGCCCCCAGCGTTGACACATAGGAGCCACCAGCGTTGACACACAGGAACCCCCAGCGTTGACACACAGGAGCCACCAGCGTTGACACACAGGAGCCCCCAGCGTTGACACACAGGAGCCCCCAGCGTTGACACACAGGAGCCCCCAGCGTTGACACACAGGAGCACCCAGCGTTGACACACAGGAGCACCCAGCGTTGACACACAGGAGCCCCCAGCGTTGACACACAGGAGCCCCCAGCGTTGACACACAGGAGCCCCCAGCGTTGACACACAGGAGCCCCCAGCGTTGACACGCAGGAGCCCCCAGCGTTGACACACAGGAGCCCCCAGCCTTGACACACAGGAGCCCCCAGCGTTGACACACAGGAGCCCCCAGCGTTGACACACAGGAGCCCCCAGCGTTGACACACAGGAGCCCCCAGCGTTGACACACAGGAGCCCCCAGCGTTGACACACAAGAGCCCCCAGCGCTGACACACAGGAGCCATCGCCAAGAGCGGATGATATGCAACACGACTCGAAGTTCCGCCGTGCGAGACATTGCGGTAGTAACCATCGGCCGTTGGTAGGGTTCTGGGGGCGTCAGGCAGGCGCTTCGTGATGGTCTTCGTCGGTGAAGATGTGATAGGAGTCGGGGCGCCTATGTTGTGGCATGGACAAGTACAGGCAGATGTACCTTAAATGAACATATTGTAGCATTTAAAAGAACGCCCACACGGTGTACTTGTTGGGCATGTACTCGGTGTACTTGCTGGGCATGAACACGGTGTACTTGCTGGGCATGAACACGGTGTACTTGCTGGGCATGAACACGGTGTACTTGCTGGCATGAACAAGGTGTATTTGCTGGGCATGCACACGGTGTACTTGTTGGGCATGTACTCGGTGTACTTGTTGGGCATGTACTCGGTGTACTTGTTGGGCATGTACACGGTGTACTTGCTGGACATGTACACGGTGTATTTGCTGGGCATGTACACGGTGTACTTGCTGGGCATGCACATACACACATGTGCTCATACAAACACACACGGATGGACAGAATGGAGAGACAGACATCCCGAGAGAAAGTACATTCGGATGAATAAACAGAAAAACGGCGCAGGGAAACAAACAGAAGAAGGGACACAACGTGAGGATGAAAACCGGACAGACAGAGAGAATCGAGGAGCGGTAAGACGATCGTACCAAATGAACCCACGATAACAGGTTAAAAAAGTCCTTTTTTTTTACCTTTCTCTTTTTTTTTCTTGCATTTAACGGGACAAACAGCTCGCAGGATTCGACCAAAACGTGGAGACCGTTTATTGAAGTTCAAAAGGGCAAATTTCCTGTTTTTCTGGTCTGGGCCTAAGATGGCGGTGGTCCAGAGGAGTCTGGTTGGAGACGATGCCCTCTGCCGTCCGCCTGTTTGGCTATCCCGTTAGTTGGGCTGTATTGTTTTCTTTCCCTTTCTTCTTGTGTGTTCCGTTG
>WNGS01038142.1:0-15691 GCA_020271785.1 Procambarus virginalis
CAGAATCGAATCAGAATAATACAGGAGAAGATGCCCTTGGGGCGAGCATTGAAGTGGGGACAGAAGAAGATAAGGGGGGTGAGAGGAAGAAGATTTGTAGGAGAAAAAGTGCCAGGGCTAAACCCAGCTGCGTGTCTTTTGGATGCGGCGTTCGAGGCAGGGACTCAGTCGGGTGTTTTTAGCGACAACAGCAGGGACATCACAAAACTCACAACATCTCAGTGATTGGCTCAAGAGCGTCAGGGCTGAACTTTTACGGATGGTTTGTGCTGGTTGTTGAGAGCTGAATATGTATGATGGTGGATGCTGGGTGTTGAGATCTAAAGTTTATCGAAATAGAGATAGGAGGAGGATCATGGATGGTAGAGAAGAGGTCATGAGTGTGTCGTGGTCGTCTGAGAGTGTGTAGGAGAAAATCAATATGTTGTTCATGAAAAGTGAGTAGTCTATCAATTTGTCTGTCTGATAAAGTTTTCCAGTATACATTTAGGGCAGGAATGTTCGTACTTTCATGGAGACTTTGACTGGTAATAAACTCTTGCCATCGGGTGTTGAGTACCCATCTTAATGCTCTATTCTGTATTCTTTGAAGCTTTAGTTTGTTAGTACGTGAAGATAGAGAGAGAGCTAGTGGAGCATATGTTAGGAGAGGTCTAATTAGTGCTTTGTAAAGGTGCATTTTTGTGTCGGTTTTGCAATCTGAGTCTGTTCAGTTTTTTCATAGCTTGAAGAGCTATTGCATGTTTCTGTGTAATGTGTGTGTGAAAGAGTAGTTGTCGATCAAATGTGAGTCCAAGGACTGTGGAGGAGGGAGACACAGAGATATAAGTAGGATTTGGAGTGTATGAATAGAGTTTAAGAGGAATAGGGCGAATGTTACTTTTGCAGAAAAAGTATGTAATTTTGGATTTACTGGAATTGGTTTTTATACGCCATTTGTACTCCCATTCAGTGACAATATCAAGTTCTCTTTGTGCTCTGTTCGTTAGTGTATCAAGTCTGGTGCTGGTGACAAGGTGAGAGACATCATCGGCGTAGCATATGGTTAATGAAGTGTGATGACAGGGTCAGGAATGTCGTTGATGTATAGGATGTAGAGTGTTGGGGCAAGAACAGAACCTTGGGGAACACCGGCATGTAAGTTGAAGTAGTCAGAGTGTTGTCGGAGGAACTTAATTCTCATTGTCCTATTGTCTAAGTAGTTAGAAAGAAGTTTGGTGGTGATAAGGGGAAGATTAAAGTTGTTGCATAGTTTGAATTTTAGACCGTCATGCCAAACAGTGTCAAAGGCTTTTTCAACGTCCTTAGTGATGAGTGCAGTCTTGAATCTTTGGCGTTTATTGATACTGAGGTAGTTGGTCATGATGTTTAAGGCGTCGTGAGTGGACCGGTGAGGCCGAAATCCAAACTGTTTGTTAGAGAGTAAGTCATTGTCTTCTAGGTGGGTTCTAAGTCTCTGGTTGATCAGCCTTTCAAAGACTTTGCCAAGTGTCTCTAGAAGGCTGATGGGTCTGTAGTTCTTTGGGTCAGTGTGAGGTTTTCCAGGTTTTGGAATAAGAACGGCTGTGGCAGACTTAAAGTTGAGAGGGAAGTATCCAGAGGCAAGGGAGGCGTTGAATAGGTTAGTGATAGCATTAATGATAGAAGCAGGGAGTTGTCTAAGAAGGATATGTCCAATGCCAGACGCACCAGGGGCTCTACGACGAGTGCCCATGAGAGCTGTCTTGACATCAGCTAGAGTTAGGGGAGTCTGTAGTTCAGTGTTTGAATTGAGATTGTCAAGGTGGATGAGGTCGTCTGGTGTAGTTGCTTGTCTATTTTGGTGTATCCAGTCTTCGACTCTGTCAATGTTGGGGCGTGCAACTGGTTCAGGAGGATGTGGGTGAAAGATTTGTTCCCAGTGGTGTTTAAAAATGTTGAGTACTGCATCAGGATCAGTGATTTTGTTGTTATTATGAAGAAGGTATTTAAACGGTGTGTGAGTTGATCCTTGTAATCGTTTAATTTGTTTCCAGAATTCTTGAGGTGTCAGTTTTCTGTATTGTTCTGCTTGTTCTATGAGGTGTTTCCAATGTTTTGTGTGATCTTCATCTAGGCTGTTAAGGATGTGGTTTTTTAATGCTGTTAGGTCCCATAGTATTTGTCCATGACGATGTATGTTTTGTAAGAATCTAGTGTGATAACAAGCTAAGAGGCGTTTTGAGCGAATGGAGGGGGTGAAAGTGAAATGTGGTTTGTGTGTTGTTTTAGGAATGGAGATGTTTGCTGCATGAATGATGGTGTCTTGTATGTTGCGTGCTTGTGTGTCGATGTCAGTGTGATGTTTGTCATTGTATTCATAAGTGAGATCAGTGTCATCAATGTGTTGTTTGAACATGTCCCAGTTTGCCCTATGGTATGAGAATTGAGGAGTACTGGGGATGAGAATAGGATTTATGGAGACTGTGATAATTAAGGGAATATGATCAGAGCCCGTAATGGGCCCTGGTGAAATAAAGTGTTGCAAGTTGCTGCTATGTCTGTTGGTGAATATGAGATCAGGCCTGCCAGAACCTGTATGTGTGAAACAAGTGGGGAAATCAGGGCCAAGAAAGAATAGATGTTTTTGAGTGTATATTTGATGAAGCTGTCTGCCATGCTGATTTGTGGTATTGTGGTGGAATGTGGGATGTTGTGCATTGAGGTCTGCCAGCAGAAAAACAGGCAAGTGAGTGTGGTTGAAGAGAGTTATGAAATCTTGCATGGGAATGTCAGTGTTAGGACGTGTGTAGGTTGTGCAGATGATGAGAGGGCCCATCTGTGTGTGAACTTTAATGGCTAGGAAATGTTTGTGAAGCCAATGAGTGTGTAAGAGTTCGTGTTTGTATGAAGAACGGATGAGTATTGCAACTCCTTCATGTGCTTCATCTGGTGATTGGTAAGAGGAGTAGCCATGATGTTTGATTTTATGTGAGTTCGTAATGTATGTGCTATTTAATAATAGCACATCAGATCTCTCGATCTCAATAAAATCTGACACCATGTGTCTGATGGAGAAATATGCCCGCACATTAAATTGGATGATCTTTATGAATGTGAAGAGTTAGGTTTCGAGCTACCTTTGAGTTCGAGCAGGAGCGGGAGCAGCTCTAGTATATGGGGTGGTTTGGTCATTGGCATGCATACTGAAGGCTGTAAGAGGAAGGTTCTTGGTGAAATTGGTAGGGACGGACCGGTGTTTTACGAGGAAGTTTTTGTTGCTGATTTCAGAGGGATTGTCATGTGTCAGAATGGTGTTTTTTCCAGAAGTGCTGGTGGAAGTGGAAGGAGCATCAGGAGTGGGAGCAGTGAGGGGGGAGGAGAGGGCAGTGGGATGAGAGGAAGAGGCATTAGGATTAGGGGCAAGGTCAGTAGGGGGAGTGACTGGGTCAGTGGGTGGAGAGGTAGCGTCAGAATAAGGAGGAGACTCATTAGGAAGAGATTGGGCTAGTCTGCGCTGGTCAACAGTGGCTGAGGTTCCGTTTTCTGTGTCGGTCATAGAAGCACTGTTGGAGGAGTGAGGGACTGTAGAAGACATTGTGTGTAGATGCTGTGTCGGAGTATGCACCGTGGGGGAGAAAGGAACAGAGCGCAAGAGATGTGGAGGAGGTATAGAAACACTAGGAAGGCCATTATGAGTGAGGAAGATGGGAAGGTAGTCAGCGAATTCTCGGCCATCGTCCTTTGCTTGCAAATAAGCTGCTTGGACACAGGCTGTGACTCGCTCATATGTCATGTTCTGGAGAGGAGAGTAGGGTGGAGGTGGTGGGTGAGGGAAGAAAGGTTGAGAGGACTGAGTTTGTTGTGCCGTATTAGAGTGGTGATGTTGCTGGTGAGGTGAGGCATTAAGGACACTGGCATAGGACATGGAGGTGGCTGATGCTGTTTGGTGATGAGATGGATGTTGGGAAGTTGAAGAAGAATGAGGGTGAGCATGAGTGTGGGGGTGGTTAGTACGAAGATTTTTAAGGGTTTGCTTCCTCAAAGGGCAAGATTTGTCAACTGCTGAGTGAGCACCTTGGCAATTGGTGCATTTTAGGATAGGGGCAGAGCACTGAGTATAGAAATGGCCTTCAGCAGAGCATTTTGAGCAAATTTGTGGGCTTTTACATTTTCGTGTTTCGTGATTATACTTGTAGCATTTAAAACACTGTAGCAAAGGAAGATAGTCAACTGGACTAATGAGATAGGGAGGAGTGCTGGTGTTGAGGATTTTAATCCCATGATGTAAGAGTTTTTGAGCTTCAGTAGGGGAGGAACATTGGATCTTGAGGTTTTTTGTATTGGGCACTGGGTATATCTCCATCACAGTAATAGCATTCCTGCGTGAGATGTCTTGAGAGAGATTGATATTGTTAGGTGCTGATAGGACAGAGCTGTCAACATTTCTTACAAGTACAGAGCATTTTGTTTTCTGTTCGATAGTGAGGACAGGAGTCAGTGAGGCTTGTGTGCGTTTACTGAGAGCAGGTTCCCTGAAACAGGCAAAAAGGTCGTCTTCTGAGGCAATGAAAATTTTATGGTGTTTGTGTTGGCATGTTTGATATGGTTAGTGGCAGGTGTGCCAGTGGCATTGAAGAAGGTAGTGATGCAGTCAATTGTGTCTATGGGTGTGTTTCCAGTGTAGGTCATCCGTAGACAGTGAGCCATTGTGACTCACTATCTACTGACAGTCCCTTGTCTTGTGCCAATCACTGTGATTCCATAAGCTCAGTGGGGGTCAGTGTGTAGGCCAGGTCTAAGACCTGGCCTAAGGGTCTCACCACGAACAAACACCGTGTTCCTTAGACCTGGCCTAAAGGTCTCACCACGAACAAACACCGTGTTCCGGAAGGTTGCAACCCCCAGTTATGGTGGGCTCGCACGATCACGAGATTCCACAACTGGCTCGGCAGTGTCAGAAACGGAAGAATTTTAGAAGAGGAGAAAAAGAATGCACCTATGCCATGATGCAACTGCAAAAGGTGAACTTCCGTCTTCTCACCTGGGCCTGTTCTGGCTCGAAGTGGGGCTGTTCACCTAAATGCAGTCCGACCTGACACAAGCACATTGGACAACACACAGAAGATGCCACGAGGAAGATGTCACTGCTTGGACTAGATGCTGGCTGGGAAGCGCCTGGTTCTGCTCCAATACACTGCTGGCTGGAACTGGTTTTTGGCTGCACCGAAGTGCTCGTCAAGGCTGGAGAATACAGCTGCTGTAGGACAGCGAGACGATGCTGGCTTGCTTTAGGCTGGCGAGCTGATCGATCCATCCACTCACGCACTCAAAGAGGTATCAGACGTTGGTAGAGTGGCGTGCGTAGCGCTCAAGCAGAGGGCCGCCTAAGTCACACTGCGAGCGAGACGAGATGCTACTCCTGCAACGATGCTGATTGGAGCCTCCAGTCCGAGCTCTCTCCAGTTGTTGTTGCCGGGGAGTAAGTAATTATCAAAAAGAAGGCACCAAACCGGGAAGGCTATGTAGCACCATCAAATGTGCGGGATAATCAGAGGGCGCTAAATATCACCAAGGATGCCAATACGAGAACAGAAACGCATAAGGCGAACGATATCAAAAGTACCCGAGTCACCAAGAATACTTAATTAAAAAAAATTCTAATGTTTATTTGGGTAAAGTACATACATACAAGAGGTTATACAAAAATTTATAGATTTATAGATAGAGCTAGTACATACAATGCCTAAAGCCACTATTATGCAAAGCGTTTCGAGCAGGAAAAACAGTAAAGACAAAAACTTAATACTAATTGAGATTAAAGTATAAAATATGTTGAGAACAAATAAAAATAAAAAAGGGGGGAACATGGCAGAAAAAACAGCACAAATACAATTAGGTCGACAAACAGCGTTGTTTAAAAAGTAACAGACATCAGTTGACAATATAGGGGTAAGGTAGGTTACAGGGAATTTATTAGGTAGTGCTTATAGTTTTTATCTTAAATAAATAATAATAATAAATGTTTATTTAGGTAAGGTACATACATACAAGAGATTTACAAAGATTGGTGGATTTATAGATAGAGCTAGTACATACAATGCCTAAAGCCACTATTATGCAAAGCGTTTCGGGCATGAAAAACATTAATGACTAAAGCTTAATACTAATTGAGTATAAAGAATAAAATGTGTTGAGAGCAAATAAAAATAGAGATAAAAAGGGGGGGACATGGCTGAAAAAGCAGCACAAATACAATTAGGTCGACAAACAGCGTTGTTAAAAAAAAAAACAGACATGGATTGACAATAGAGGGGTAAGGTAGGTTACAGGGAATTTATTAGGTAGTGCTTCGTTTTTATCTTAAACTGGTTGAGAGAGGTACAGTCTTTAACATGGTTGGGAAGGTCATTCCACATTCTGGGTCCCTTGATTTGTAGAGCATTTCTAGTTTGATTAAGTCGTACTCTTGGAATATCAAAACTGCATTTATTTCTGGTGTTGTGCTCATGGGTTCTGTTACAACCTTCAATGAAGCTTTTGAGGTCAGGATTGGCATTACAGTTCTCAGTTCTCGATAGTTAAACTATCGAGAAACAAGAGACCGCGGGGGACGGTCGGAAAACAAAACACACGCTCGTCTCGGAAGTAAGGACATTCAAGAAGGATATGCACGACCGTAAGAGGGACAATGCAATTAGGACAATAAGGAGCAGGGCAGCGCTCCATCAAGTGACCATGGGTTAAGCGAGTACGGCCACGCAACCTCCCCAGAGCCGTTTCCCTTCGAGTTGCCGGGGAGATAACTAGCTGATCGTGCAGCTTATAAACATTACAAATCTTCACCGACGAACAATACTGTTTACTTTACTAGTTCTAAGGATAGTTAATAATTAGGTCAATATTATAATTAATCAACAACAAGCTCAGACTGCATGCTCTGCGAGAAACAAGATTCATCTTACGTTTGGCAAGGGCGACGGGAATAATTAAGGCATACGATTTTAAGGAGCCCTGATATAACTATTATTGTAATTAAATATCCTTCTCACAGGATCCAATTCTATGAATTAATGTATAGTAATTATTTAGAGCTCAAATTGACCTCTGGTTTCCATCTAAGGAACCCAGAGTCGTAACACACACCACTGGGTATGCTAACACGCAGAACACTCTTAACTCTGTATTAGACTCATGTCAAGACCTAGGTTTAGTTATCTCAGCAGAGAAAACAAAGATACTAAATCGGCGCCCACCCAGGCAGGGAGGAGCTGTTCGCAAGATGCAACTGTCTGATGGCTCCCAGCTTGACTATGTAAACAGATTCAAATGCCTTGGCCTTGAGGTGCCACTGTATGGTCCTTGTTGTATTCAGACTCTGTCGTCAGTATAAAGAGAGGCTCCGAGCTCTCAAGGCTGTTGCAGGTTATCACTCAGGCTATAGTGCCAATGTCAGAATTGTCAAAATGATGTACCTTGCATACATCAGATCTTTAGTGGATTATGCTGCACCTCTGCTTGTTTTGATGCCTGAAAGAAAGCTTGGAGGGCTTGAAAAATTGCAGAACGAAGCCTTGAGGATAATCCTTGGGTGCCCTCGTACCACAAAGATACTTAATATGAGAAAAGAACTTAATATTCAGAGCGTTTTTGGTCGTGCTACTGAAATTAACTGTCAAATTGGTATAAAAATGCTTAGGCTAACTCATCCTAACCCTAGCACAGAAGCCCTTCAGAATTACTTTATTGAAGATCAGCATTGTTTCAAATGGATAACAAAAACTGGAACTCAACTCAGAATGTATCAGATTCATGATTTGTACCAAGAGAAACAACAACAGCACTTTCCTGCACCGTGGGAGGTTACACCCTTTCCAGTTTTAATCCTTCACTTTCCACCCAAGAAGCAAATTAGAGATCAGCCCAAGCTTCGTCTTGAGGCAAAGCCCAACGCCTTAAGCTATATTGATGCTGTGTCCACAGAGCATTCTTTCTCTCAAATCATATACTGATGCTTCCCTACACCGCACCACGGGTGCAGCTGGAAGTGCAGTTGTTCTGACAATGGGCGATGGCTTGTACTTTGAGTGGGGAGTCCGTATAAACAAATGGGCCTCTACCCTTCAGACTGAACTATTTGCCTTGCTCCTTGCACTGAAATGTGTACAAGTCTCCAAACTTGATACATTAATTGTAAGTGACTCCTTATCATCCTTAAATGCTCTCAACTCTTTAAGACATAACTGTAACATGCTCGTGTCCGAAGCTAGACACAAATACAACAAAATTATTAAGGATGGTAACAGAGTCCATTTCATGTGGTCTCCATCTCATGTTGGCCTCCGAATGCATGATAGAGCTGATAAGTTAGCCAAAGAATCTGCCTTTAAAGGAGCCGTTGAGTGTAACCTTGGAGTGTCAATGAGCAATCTGAGAGCAGCAGTACACCGAGAACTTCAACAAGATCTTGTAGATCTGAGACAAAGTGAAATTGACACCAGTAATTCCATCTATCATCATACTATCATGCAAGAGGAGCCCCACATCTATGGATCATCCAATAAAATCAGCAGACTTCTAGATGTTACTACTGCTCGGCTTAGACTCGGTTACAAGTATCTCTGGGAATTCTCATTATCTGCTGATGTAGACCTAACCAAATGTAAACTGTGTCAACAAAATTATTCCCACACCCTCCGTCACTATGTGATGGAGTGCGAAAACATACGTGAATTTAGAGACAATTCTATAACCAATGTTCCAGCGATGTGTAAATATTTCATTCAAAATGATCTGCTACCAGAAATTCTAGCCAAATATCCCCAGTTTGCTAACTGTAGGTAGTAACTGAGTGATTGTAACCTATCCACCGCTACCCACTGGATGGGGGGCGGTGTGCAGGACAAACATATAAATTGTGACACTAGCTCTCCACATATGTCAGTTGCTTAATTTAGAACCTGTATTTGAGGTCGATCTCGAACCCATTGTTGATGTGACGACTTATATTGAATTTTGTAACTAGCTCATCAAGATTGTAACTTGCTTAGCTAAATGAATTGTGGGGCTCAGTCCCTGAGCCCATTATGTGCCTCTGTAACCCTTTCCACTACCCCCCACAAGATGGGTATGGGGTGCATAATAAATGATCTCAACTAATCTCTCTGATATCGATTAGGTACATCACACTGTACCTCATAGGAAGCAGAAACTGCATAATGATCACTAACCAAGTGATTTACCGACGTACATTCCACATTGTCTTGCACAAGGTTTCTACCCATTACATAATCAAGTCTGCCTCCCAATAAATGAGTTTGGGTATTCGTAGTAGACACGGTTAATCTGTGTCATAAACATATTTGATAAATTTACATCCATTATCGTTGTTAGTATTCTCTCCCAGCGTAATATGTCTAGCATTAAAATCTCCCTTGTATATTGTCCCATGATTGTCTAGACCTGGGAGCAATGTTACATCGAGTTTCTGGCTTCTGGCTTATACGTCGAGGAATGAGAAGTGGCCTGCTGCAGTTTGTACATGAAAGTGATGGTACTGTTTGTGTACATTGTGTGACGTGCTCACAAGTAAGTAAGTAATTATCAATAGAAGGCACCAAACCGGGAAGGGTATGCAGCACCATCAAATGTGCGGGATAATCAGAGGGCACTATAAATATCACCAAGGATGCCAATACGAGAACAGAAACGCATAAGGCGAACGATATCAAAAATATCCAGTCGCCAAGAATTCTATTGAGGAACAAGCAACCGCGGGGGACGGTAGGAAAACAAGACACACGCTCGTCCTGGAAGTCAGGACATTCAACAAGGATATGCACGACCGTAAGAGGGACACTGCAATTTGGACAATAAGGAGCAGGGCGGCGCTCCATTAAATGACCGTGAGTTAAACGGGTATGGCCAATACATAACCTAGCCAGAGCCGTTTCCCACAGCCGGTTACGGTGGCAGGAGGAAGGCCACTGGGACACACGACTCTTAAGAGTACGCAGTTTGTTACCAATAACAGAAGACCAACAACGCTGCCAACGGGCAAGGATGGAGGCATGAATAACTGGGTAAAAGTCGGAATAAGGAATACCTTTATGGGAGATGGGACAAGTGCAGACAGCGTCCTTAGCAGCAGCATCCGCACGCTCATTTAAAGAAACACCAACATGGCTGGGAACCCAGCAAAACACAACTGACTTAAATTTACTGGAGATAAGAAACAACCAATGTTGAATTTCGATGATCACCGGGTGGACCGGATTAAAGGACCCTAAAGCCATGAGGGCACTACGAGAATCAACTACCACAAATCGGCCGAGCGGACAGCACGCTGGACTTGTGATCCTGTGGTCCTGGGATCGATCCCAGGCGCCGGCGAGAAACAATGGGCAGAGTTTCTTTCACCCTATGCCCCTGTTACCTAGCAGTAAAATAGGTACCTGGGTGTTAGTCAGCTGTCACGGGCTGCTTCCTGGGGGTGGAGGCCTGGTCGAGGACCGGGCCGCGGGGACACTAAACCCCCGAAATCATCTCAAGATAACCACCACGAAGGAGGATTGACACCGGGAAAGCATGAGACAAAGAGCATTGAGACTAGCATAAAGTTCTGATGTGAAGATGCTAGCCTCTGGAGGAAGGCGACACATGTAAGTGTGGTCTGGAAAAATAAAAGAGTAGCCCACACCGTCAGCAGACTTAGACCCATCGGTGAAGATGGGAATGGAGTGGGAGTGAGAAGAAAAGTGCTCAAGGAAGAGGTGTTTCAGACCTGTAGGAGGGGTAAAAGCTTGAGTGATGCGGGTCAGAGAAGTACAAAATTTGGGAAGGGGGACCCTCCACGGGAGCAAGGATGGAACAATACGAGGAGAAACATTAGTAATACGAACCGAAAGAGAATTTTGTAAGCGAGACAAACAGACAGAAAGAGGAAGGCCATGAAGAGGAACAGGAACTACAGAAGGGATAAAAGTCAAAGCACGATAGAGGCGAAAATGAGGATGCTGTAAGGATCGCGCAAGATAGCGAAGACTGTAGCGATCACGACGGTCCTGGAGAGACAGAAAGCCAGTGTCAGTGTACAAGCTGAGGGTAGGAGTTGAATGGAAAGCACCAGAGCCGAGGCGCAACCCAGTATGGTGCAAAGGATCAAGACGGCGAAGAGTGTAAGGAGAAGCAGAAGAGTCTGCAGGGCAACCATAATCGAGTTTAGACAGGACGAGAGTGGAATGCAAATAGAGGAGCGTGCGTCTATCCGCTCCCCAAGAAGTATGAGACAAAACCTTAAGGAGGTTAAGGGCCTTAGAGCATTCAACACGGAGGTAAGAGACATGGGGCGACCAAGACAAACGAGTGTCAAAGAATAACCCCAAAAGCTTCGTGGAATCTTTGTACTCAAGGGGATGACCAAAAAGTGATAAAAGGGACGAAGAACGACCCGCTTCCAAGTAAAAATCATGGCACAAGTCTTAGTAGTAGAGAACTTGAAGCCATGATTGGTGGCCCAAGATGACACGGCATCAATCGCAAGTTGAAGCCACCGTTGAAGGAGAGGCGAATCATCAACCCGACAGCAAAGAGTAAGATCGTCAACATAAAGAGCAGAGAAGATGCCAGAAGGAAGGGAGGAAAGAAGACCATTGAGGGCAACCAGTAAAAGAGTAGTACTAAGAACACTACCTTGGGGCACACCTTCATACTGCCGAAAAGAGGCAGAGAGTGTGGTTCTAAGCCTGACTCGAAAGGTACGACGAGAGAGAAAGCTTTGAAGGAAGAGAGGGAGATTACCACGAAGGCCAAAAGAACGAAGTTGGGACAGAATATGGTATCTCCAAGTCGTGTCATAAGCCTTTTCCAGGTCAAAAAGGACAGCAACAACGGAGGTATTCGCAGCAAAAGCAGTACAAATATAGACCTCCAAGTTCACCAGGACATCGGTCGTGCTGCGGCACTTACGAAAACCAAATTGAGAAGGAGAGAGGTGATGATGGTGTTCCAAGAACCACATCAGACGGACATTTACCATACGCTCAAACAGCTTGCAAACACAACTCATGAGAGCAATAGGGTGGAAGTCCTTAGGGGACGTACCGAGAGACCCTGGTTTCTGAATAGGGAGTACAACGGCATCGAGCCAGTCGTCAGGGACGGACGACGACTCCCAGACCTGGTTATACAGACTCAGTAAATACTGAGACGTGAACGGAGGGAGATGGCGAAGCATCTCATAATGAACATCATCCGAGCCCACCGCCGTACATCCGCAGAGGGCCAGAGCAGACTGAAGTTCAGAATGAGAGAAAGGATCGTTATAGGGAAGGCGGAGATGAGTGCGGAAATCTAAAGGATAAGATTCAAGAACAGGCTTACGAAGAAGGAAGGATTGAGGAAGATGAGAACCAGAGCTAACAGAAGAAAAGTGGGAACCCAGTTCGGTCACGACCTTCACTGGATCCGCCACAAGAGTACCACAGAGGTGGAGAACCGGCGAGACATCTGGAACGAACTTGCCCGCAATCTTGCTGATCTTCTTCCAGATCTGCGGCAGAGGAGTATCGGATGTAATAGTGGAAACATAAGATTTCCAACTCTCACGTTTAGCTGTACAGATAGTCCTACGGCCACCGCACTTGCTTTCCGAAACAAAATAAAAGAATTAGCCGTCTGCCGGCGACGGTGTTTCTTCCAGGCTGCACGCTTACAGCGGACAGCCTGAGCACAGTCCGCATTCCACCAGGGAACGCACTTCCGTGTGCCCTGGGAGGAAGAGCGAGGAATTGAGTGGAGGGCAGTGTTGAAGACAGTGTCATAAAAAAGAAGGAGGGCGCGAGGAAGAGGCAGAGAGGAGAGGTCAGAGAGTAGCACAGAAGGTAAATAGGCTCCAGTCAGCCTTGGCAAACTGCCACCTAGGGAAGGAGAGGGGAGGGTGCAAAGAGAAAAAGGAAACGAGGATAGGGAAATGTTCACTGTAATCGAGGTCATCAAGAACCTGCCATGTGAAATCTAAGTAAAGGGACGACGAGCAGAGAGAAAGATCAAGACAGAGTCAGAGGGAGGGGGTGAGGAAGAAAGCGAAACCTTCTTACCCACTGGAGAGGAAGAAGGAGAGGAGCCAGGCTTACGTTTCTGACTCGAAGAGACAGGCGTTCCAGTAACAACGTACCGGGAGACAGACTCAATGGTCTCAGCAGGAGAAGAGGAACGGGAGCGAACAACACGAAGATTGCTGGGAGGATGATGGATATCAGCCTGGACAGACAGGTGGCGTGGAGGGTCAAGAGACTGGGGGAAGGGTCGGGAAGAAAGAGTTGGGGAAGATGGGGAAGAAGACAAAGGAGATATGGTGGACTGGGTAGGAAGGGGGGAAACCCCAGATGGAGAACCGGGAGGGAGACCATCCGGGACAGGAGGCAAAGGAATAGGGGAGGAGGTGGAGGGTGTGGTTGGGTTTAAGGCCTGGAAATGGTTGAGACTGAGGACGAGGAGAGATAGAATGCAACACGTGAGCGTAGGAGACGCCCGCAAAAGGGGTGAGACGATGAACTTGGCATCTTGGTTCAGGAAAAAGACAGACAGTCACGATGCTTCAAGTTGAGGACGGCTTCCTCGAGTTTGTAGTGCATACACGAGCATGAGAAGGTAGGATTTGTTTCACCCCAATTGAGGCAGCGAGCCTGGGGAGAAGTGCACTCGGACTTATTTACTATCGTCCCCACACATGGGGCATAGATACACAGTACTGGTGCATTTGAGGACACCGTGCCCGAACTTCCAATACTTATTGCAAAGTCTAGGAGAGGGAATGTACTCCTGAATGGAGCGCCCTGCTATCAAAGGTGATTTTTACAACTCGAAGGGGCTGATGGCGACAATCACGAGGGGGCGAGTAAACGTGTCCACCTGGAGGACAGAATGGCCTTAGGCTTTGAGGATATGTTTAATATCCTCATGGCACTCTTTGAGGTCCCGAGCACCAGTTGCAACATGGTGTGGGAGGAGAACAGTGCCAAAAATGGCATTTAACCGAGCGCTTTTGGAGAACCGAACAGGGGTCTCTCCAATGCAGGACAAAGCGGCTAAGCGAGTAGCTGCATCCTGAGAAGGAGTAGCGACGACACGCGTACAGTAACTGGTGGAGTTAAAAGTAAGTAATTATCAAAAGAAGGCACCAAACTGGGAAGGCTATGTAGCACCATCAAATGTGCGGAACAATCAGAGGGCACCAAGGATGCCAATACGAGAACAAAACGCATAAGGCGAACGATATCAAAAGTATGAGTCACCAAGAATTCTATCGAGGGACAGGTGACCGCGAGGGGCGGTCGGAAAGCAAGACACACGCTCGTCCCGGAAGTCAGGACATTCAAGAAGGACATGCACGACCGTAAGAGGGACAATGCAATTAGGACAATAAGGAGCAGGGTGGCGCTCCATCAAGTGACCATGGGTTAAGCGAGTATGGCCAATACGCAACCTCGCCAGAGCAGTTCCCATCGCCAGTTACGGTGATAGGAGGACGGCCACGAGGAAACACAACATTTAAGAGTACGGAGTTTGTTACCAGTAACAGACGACCAAGAAGCCTGCCAACGGGTAAGGATGGAGGAATGGATAACCGGGTAAAAGTCGGAATATGGAATACCTTTACGAGAGATGGGACAAGAGCGGACAGCTTCCTTGGCGGCAGCATCCGCACGCTCATTTAAAGACACACCAATATGGCTGGGAACCCAACAAAACTCAACCGACTTAAACTTACTGTGAACAAGAAACAGCCAATGCTGGATCTCGACAACTACTGGATGAACCGATTAAAGGACCCGAGAGCCATGAGGGCACTACGAGAGTCAACAACAACACAAAGGAGGACTGACAACGAGAAAGCAGGAGACGAAGAGCATAGAGAAATAGCATAAAGCTCCGCTGTAAAGATGCTAGTCTCGGAGGTAAGCGACACATATAAGTGCGATCAGGAAAAACAACAGAGTAGCCAACACCGTCCGCAGACTTAGACCCATGGTAAAGACAGAAAAGAGCGGAGTGAGAAGAAAAGTGCTCAAGAAAAGGCGTTTTAGAACCGTAGGAGGGGTAAAAGCTTTAGTGATGCGGGTCAAGGATGTACAAAACTGCGGAAGGGGGACTCTCCATGTGGGCAAAGAAGGAACAACACAGGAGAAACATTAGAAACACGAACGGAAAGAGAATCCTGTAAGCCAGATAACGGACAGGAAGAGGGAGGAGGTGAAGAGGAACAGGAACCGCAGGAGGGGTAAAAGTTAAAGCACGACAGAAGCGAGAGGAAGAGATGTTGTTAGGACCGCGCAAGATAGCGAAGACAGTAGCGATCACAGCGGTCCTGGAGAGACAGGAAGCCAGTGTCAACATACAAGCTTAGGACGGGAGTCGAACGAAAGGCACCAGAACTGAGGCGCAACCCAGTATGGTGCAAAGCACCAAGAGGCGAAGAGCAGAAGGAGAGCAGGGCAACCATAATCGAGCTTAGACAGGACGAGAGAGGAATGTAAAGCTAGGAGAGTGCGCCAATCCGCTCCCCAAGAAGTATGGGACAATACTTGAAGGAGGGTAAGGGCCTAAGAGCACTCAACACGGAGGTAAGAGATATGGGGAGACAAGACAAACGAGTGTCAAAGAATAACCCCAAAAGCTTCGCGGAATCTTTGTACTCAAGGGGATGACCATAAAGTGACAAAGAGGGACGAAG
>WNGS01038144.1:0-10088 GCA_020271785.1 Procambarus virginalis
TGGAGTCGATTAGAACTGCAGACGCAGAGTGCTACATTCTTGAGGTTTGAAGAGATGTGGTTAGTCCTAAGTGTCTGTATTGTAGTTCACTGAATCACTGTGGAAATTTTACTGTTGGCTATTCGATTGATTGATTGATGAAGATTAAGCCACCCAAAAGGTGGCACGGGCATGAATAGCCCGTAAGTGGTGGCTCTTTTGAGCCATATACCAGTATCAAGAGCTGATACTGGAGATATGTGGAGGTGCGACTGCACCCTGCGTGACGGGAGATGTCTCCCAGTCGGCTATTCGATTGATTGATTGATAAAGATTAAGCCACCCAAGAGGTGGCACGGGCATGAATAGCCCGTGTCTCGGGCCTCTAGCATGAATAGTCCTTTACTGCTAGAATCCACTCGGTAAAACATCTAAACTATTGGGACCGACTAAAGAGCCTAAATCTGTATTCCCTTGAGCGCAGGCGGGAGAGATACATAATAATTTACACGTGGAAAATATTAGAGGGGCTAGTCCCAAACCTGCACACAGAAATAACATCACATGAGACCAGAAGACATGGCAGGATGTGCAGAATACCCCCGTTGAAAAGCAGAGGTGCAACTGGTACTCTGAGAGAGAACTCTATCAACATCAGAGGCCCGAGACTGTTCAACACGCTTCCACTACACATAAGGGACATAACTGGCAAACCCCTCACAGTGTTCAAGAGAGAACTGGATAAGCACCTCCAAAGGATACCTGATCAACCAGGCTGTGACTCATACGTCAGGCTGCGAGCAGCCGCGTCCAACAGCCTGGTTGATCAGTCCAGCAACCAGGAGGCCTGGTCGATGACCGGGCCGCGGGGACGATAAGCCCCGGAAGCACCTCAAGGTATCCTCAAGGTAGCCCGTAAGTGGTGGCCCTTTTGAGCCATTACCAGTATCAAAAGATGACACTGGAGATCTGTGGAGGCGCAACTGCACCCTGCGTGACGGGAGATGTCTCCCCGACCAAATGGTGACCAAATGGTGAAATCGGCTATTCACTTCAAGTTTGCTTATATTTGGTGACTACACCTCAGCTTCTTCCAGCAGGATGGAAAGAGAGTTACCTGTAGTTAGGGAAAGGATTTGAGTAGTCATAAGTAGTGCTAATTAGTTTGTCATTAAGGTAATGAGAGATTGGAGCGAGTATAAGGTTTACTCGCTACACACTCACTAATTTATTTCAGTATTAAAAAGATTGGGTAACAGTGGGTTCCAGACAGTGAACCCCCTGTTATCCAATGTGTCTCAGAGGCAGTTTGGAGCCATGTTACCGCATGGGCCTGATGGGCACTTGCCTGGAGGCCCCATCAGCATAGGACATGTTCATTATGGAAGCAGAATATATAAATATTTAGGTCTTGTTGCAAGCACACTTTTGCTTTTTAATGTCAATAAATGCAAGAACTTGCATATGGGGCATATCAATCCACGTCACAACTCCCAAATTTACAGCACTGCCTTAGAACAGATAGACGAAAAGAAGGACCTTGGAGTCAGAATCCATAATTCACTAAAAGATGCACAACAAGTGGGAGCGGCAGTAAAAAAAAAACTAAACAAATCCTGGGAATAATCAAGTGTGCCTTTACCTTTAAGGAAAACAAGGAAGTCATTCAATTGTATAAGTCTCTGGTGAGCCCCAATTTGGATTATTGCATCCAAGCATGGGAGACCTAATCTTCAGAAGAACGTAGCTGCTCTGAAGAAGGTGTAACACCAGGCAACAAAAATCATCCCAGAGCTTAGTCATCTCTCGTATAAGGAACGCTTGAGGGACACAGGGCTAACAACACTGCAAACCAGGCATGACAGGGCGGATCTCATCGAAACCTTTAAAATACTGAACAATTATCATTTTAATAATTCTGCTCGAATTTACCTACTTAAAATTATCTAATAAATAATAAATAAATAAATATGTTTATTCAGGTAAGGTACATACATACAAGTGATTTTACATAATTTGATCGGCTTATAGATAGAGCTAGTACATACAATGCCTAAAGCCATTATTACGCAATGCGTTTCGGGCCTTAATCTGTTAGATTAAGGACCTGCCCGAAACGCTGAGCGTTCTAGTAGCTTTACAAGATTGTAAATACCATGCTATGTATCCTCACAAACCCAATGTACCTTCTTGTATATAAATAAATAAATTTGGAGGATGTTGGGACTTGGGTCCCAGAAACGCTGTGTGAATTAGTGGCTTTACAAGAATGTAAACACAATGCTATGTACTCTCACAAACCCAATGTACCTTCTTGTTTATAAATAAATAAATAAATAAATGTTGATCCGGAAAACGTCTTCAAGAGGTCAGAGGCAACACTAACGAGGAGCAACGGGTTCAAGCTCAACAAGCCACAATGTAGGACTCAAATCAAATGTTTAATCAAATCAAATCAAATGTTTATTCAGGTAAAAGTACATACATACAAGGTGAATTACAAACAAAGATGGAGTTATAGATAGAGCTAGTACATACAATGCCTAAAGCCACTAGTACGCACAGCGTTTCGGGCAAGGTGTTGGAAAAACACTTAGACTAAAAATTAATACTAATTGAGATCAAAGCATCAATTGAAAAAATGGTGGAAATCAACAGTTATATAAGTTGGTCAACAAACAGTATTGTTTGAAAATAGCAAGACATGGGTTGACATTTAGGGGTAAGGTAGGTTACATGGAGTTTATTAGGTAGTGCTTAGTTTTCATCTTAAACTGGTTGAGGGAGGTACAGCCTTTGATGTGATCGGGAAGGTCATTCCACATTCTGGGTCCCTTGATTTGCAGAGCATTTCTAGTTTGGTTCAGTCGCACTCTTGTAATATCATATAGGTATTTGTTTCTGGTGTGGTGCCCATAGGTTCTGTTGCAACCTTCTAGGAAGCGTTTAAGATCAGGATTGACATTACAGTTCAGTTTTAAATATATAGAATACACTTGAGAGGATGTGCAGTGACTTAATATCTAACATGTTCAAAGTTGCTGTCTAAGGTGCTGAGTGCTGTCTAAGGCCAGAGTTTGTTATTGTTCTAATAGCAGCTTTGTGTTGAGTAATTAGAGGACGTAAATGATTTTGGGTAGTAGAACCCCAAGCACAAATACCATAGTTGAGATAAGGATAGATGAGAGTAATAAAGCATTACCAGGGCACGGCGGGGTACATAATATCTGATCTTAAACAGAATGCCAACAGTTTTAAAAACTGTTTTTTGCTATATTTTGAATATGGCCCTGGAAATTCATGTTATTATCGATGAGGACACCAAAGAATCTAGCATCTACTTTGTTACTAATTTGGATTATTGTTTATTTTTAGATTAATTTGATCTGAGGATTTATTACCAAACAAAATATGGAAGGTTTTATGGTGAGTTTGTTAGCAGTTACCCAAAGATACTTTATATCTATATTTTATATATACTGTATATATTTTATCTTTATATCTTTATATTTAGTATTTACAAAATACTTTATTTACTTCAGAATTCACTGCATCATTCAGAGTCTCCGTGATTTATTATTTATTTATTATTTATTTGGTGTAGTGGTAAGACACTCGCCTGGCGTTCCGCGAACGCTTTGTCATGGGTTCGTATCCTGGCCGGGGAGGATTTACTGGGCGCAAATCCTTAACTGTAGCCTCTGTTTAACTCAACAGTAAAATGGGTACTTGGTTGTAACAACGATTCTTCGCGGCGGGGATCGTATTCCAGGGACCTGCCCGAAACGCTACGCGTACTAGTGGCTGTACAAGAATGTAACAACTCTTGTATATATCATAAAAAAAGAGTAAGAGAGTTAAGACTGGAGAAAATGAAGGTTGTGTCATCAGCAAATAAAATTGGGTTGGGGTGTTGAGAGGCATTTGGAAGGTCATTAATGTAGATGAGAAAAAGGAGAGGGCCAAGTATGCTGCCCTGAGGAACACCAGTGTTGATGGGTAGAGTGGGAGAAATGCAACCATTCACAGAAACATACTGGAGCCTGTCATTAAGGTAGGACTGAAGGTATTAGAGAGAGTGACCTTTGACTCCATAATGATGTAATTTAAGGTCTTGGTGGTTGACAGTATCAAAAGCCTTACGCAGGTCCACAAATAACCCAACAGGGAACTCATTTTTATCAAGAGCTGCATGTATCTGCATGTATTAGTATCATACTAATCAGTGCATCGGTAGTACTGAAAACAGGAGATGCTTTTTCACCCCATAGAGTTGAAAACCCGTGAAACCGCCTACCCGCCAAGCGGTAAATGCCAAAACTGCTAGGTTTTAAAATCATCAGGGCAAATGGAGGGACCTTTGACAAGCCGCCGGCTTCCTGTCCTCGTCGAGGCCGCTAGTATTTGTGACCCTCAGGTAAATAATATAACCCTACATCCTGGTGTGGGATTAAATACTAAATATTAATATATATATTTCCAGGTGAATAACCCTTTCAGCAGAAATGAAACAATGTTCTGAGTGGAGCACAGAAGAGGAAGAGAGCTGCAGAGGAGAAAGAGAAAATAGGAAAACTTCCAAAATTAACATCTTGACGCCCGAAGCGTCTGGGATCATCTCGGACGCAGGTTCGAACCCTCGTCACGGCCCTTGTGGACTTGTTCATCTGATAAACAGATGTATAAAACTTTATACTCCAGCTGTATAAAACACTGGAGTAGAGAATGTGAAGGTGAGGTATTTATCAAACAATGTGTTCAAACGTGAACTGCGGAATGGCGAGTATGTAAAACGTGAATGGAGTAGTCCCAAGGTCGTTTGTAGTGTTTTGTAGTGGTCGCCTATTGTCCAAGAAAGAATCTTCCTCTGCTACATTGGGGTTCAATGACCGGAAGCACAGAAATGTTATTGTAGTAAATGAAAATGGAGAAGAGTATCGAAAGTGCATGACAGCATATTTGATAAGGCATAAATAAATTTGATTAACGGTTCACCGTGGTGTAGCGATAAGACACTCACCTGGCGTTTCGTGGGAGCTTTGTCCTAGGTTCGAATCCTGGCCGGGGAGGATTTACTGGGCGTCAATCCTTAATGTAGCCTTTGTTTACCCAACAGTAAAATAGGTACCTGGTTGTTCAACGATTTGGCGGGAAATATAGAGACGTTGCGTTTCGGACTTGTCCGAAACGCAACGCGTACTAGTGACTGTACAAGAATGTAAGAACTATTATATACATAATAATAATAAAAAAAGAAACTGCAGGTGTAGGTTCTTTATGGCTTCAGGCATTGTATGTACTAGCTCTATCTAGAAATCCAACATATGTTTTTACTCATATTCAATGTACGTATCTTTACCTGAATCTTATCCTATTACTTGAGCAATATAGGGGCTCAAGTATTAAAATAAACAGGAATATTGGCATAAAGCAGAGCAGGAATATTGGCATAAAGTGTTGACGCGTGTGGTTTCTGTAATTCACTTTTTGTCTGTAGAGGTTTGCCATTTCGTGGAGAAAATAAGATTATTGGGTGAACAAAAATGGCAACTATTTAGGTATACTAGAGCTGCTGAGTGAATTTGATCTTTTCTTGGAAGAACATCTCAAAATGTATGGAAATCCTGGAAAAGGGAATCCGTCACATTTATCTGCAAATATTGTGAGGAATTTATTGAATTAATGTGACAACAGGTGCTTTGTACCATTCTTAAAGAAGTAAAAAGTCGAAGTATTATTCAATAAGTGTAGATTCCACTCCAGACATCTCGCACACAAATCAACTGACATTTACTGTCCGATACATTTGATTTGTGCGAGATTTGTGTGCGGCTGTGAGCCTATGGAACGTTTTTTGATGTTCATCCCCATCTTTCTCATGGAGCAAGGGATCTAACAGACACTGTCGAATACTTTCTTAATGGGAACAAATTCCACTATCAAACTGCCGTGATTAGTCATACTATAATGTCTCAAATATATCTGGACGATATACTGGATTGCAAGCACGGATTCATTAACTGAGTTTGCCATCATGTTCCCTGTGTTGGACACAGCCTGAACTTGGTGGGAGTAAAAGCAGCAAAGTGTTGTCTACAGACTGTCAAATTCTTTGACTTTGTTCAGCATCTGTATTCATTTTTGCTGGTTCTACTCATCTCTGGAATGTATTGACATCATCTTTAGGAAAATTTCTGACCAAGCGTCTGTCTGACACACGACAGTCAGCACATTTTGATGCTATTCATACTCTGTATGAGTTTTTCGAGAAAATAAAACATGCACTGGATTCTCTATCAGCTGACAACGAACAGCAAGTGAATACAAGGCGAAAGGCAGAAGGATGAGCAACAAAATGCAAAACCTGGAAACAATCTTTCACACAATTCTTTGGAATGTCATGCTAGAAAGACTGAACAAAACAAACAAGGTCCTGCAATCAAAGGACGTGAACATCCTTGTTGCCACGAATCTTCTTGAGTCTATGAAACCTATCTTCCTAGAGACCTAGAGATAAATTTAGTGAATATGAATTCAAGGCCAGGAGTATGTGTCCAGATACAGATTACAATGATGGGAAAAAACGGGAACGAAAACAGAAACGGAGACTTTTCTATCCTATCCATTATATAGAATTCTACTTATTCATATATCTACCTATCCATTATATCTACTAAGACGCACGTGCGTCTTAGTAGAAATGATGGATCAGCAGTTAGTTTAGTTTAGTTCATTTAATATGCACCCCATACCCATCCTTGGGGGGGGGATGTATGGAAAGGATTACAGAGGTACATAATAATAATAATAATAATATTTCCAAGAAGGCACAATGAGTGGTGAGATTACATACGACTCACTCAAAACTCAAGCTGTGGAATTCATTCAATCTATGCCTACCTGTACAAACGTCAAACCATCGCGAAGCAATCCATGGCTCCAGAAACTACAGAATCTAGTGCTTCTGCAATCTGAAGCAATTACGGCCCTCCAAGCCACGGTCTCCCAACAACAACAAACTATAGACCGCCTCCTTGAGTCGTCGACGAACAACAATCAAGCAATTCTCAACTTACAAGCTGTTGCAGATAACATAATGAATCAAATACACAAGATTAAGGCCGAGGAAACCCAACCAGCACAAAGCGACTTCAAAAGCTGGAAAAACAAATAAATCTTCAGATGCACCAGGCGGCTTCCGAAGACGACCTAGAGCAGCAACAACTTCACGACTCACTGATAATTACTTCTGCTGATCTACCTGATGAACAACAAGGGGAGAGCTGCTATAATGTAGCCCACGCCCTAATTAATTTAAAGATCAGAGTCAACGTGGATATCAAATCAGCTGTCAGGATAGATAAAAACAGTCCCGTAGCACTTGGAAATTGCTCATCAAACTTGCAAATCCGACTATTAAGTTTGACCTCATGCAAACAGCTGCTCAGCAAAAAACCTTTATATCAATGAGCGCCTTACCAAGCAGCGCGGATCCCTCCTCTACAGGCTGCGTCAAATTCACAAACAAAACCCAGGTGTTATCTAGCAGTGCTACACTGGGAATGGAACGATCATTGTAAAGAAGGAAAAATCAGGAAAAAGATTGATGAAATAAGTGTGACCAACAACTACTCGCCTTCTTCATGACTGTTGTATATCTGAAAACCAGGACCTAGATTCAGGAAGCTCCGTGTATTTCTCGTAAGTATTATTATTATTAACATCTTTATTGACAAAATTATTACAATTTTGCCTAATCTGAGGATTTTGATAGTCTGATTAAAGTGAGGATAATGCTAGTATTCACTGTCACGCAGGACAGAGGGTCATACATAAGACAATAGGTCTAAACTGTAGGCTGAAGCACATATATATCATGGTTACAATCAATGTTTTAATATATGGATATGTGAAAACAAGTTTCTACTGTGCACTGCCACACAAGGGCAGGGATGGGTTCATAGGTGATGCAGCTTAGAAGTAATATACATAAAAATTGTTCTTCATTCTTTAAAATGGACAAGCAAATTTTGGGTAAATTGTTAGGATGTCGTCCAGAACACCTGAGTCAATAAAATAGTTACACAGTTGGTGGTACAAGAGGCCAGGAGGTCTAAAGTCCTTTACGGTTTCACATTCATCAATGTAGTGTTCTAGTGAATGCATTAAAGGTTTATCACAGAGTTTACAATCTGAGTATTCTGGTAGTGGCTCAGCCTCACTAACCTGCCAGATGTGTCTATAGCCAAGGCGAATTCGCGCAATGACTACATCACATTGCCTGGTTCGGCTACTATGCCGACCATACAAATACCTATTATTACAAAACTTGTCATAACTTTTAATACTGCAGCTTTCAGGTCTCTGGGCATTTCTTAGTTCTTCTAAATCTGAATTAATTTCTTTAATTTGTATGTTTCTAATAACTGCATTAGATAGTCCAAAGTCATAATCAATGTTTTCTTTCCTGCAAGCCTCATTGGCCAATCGATCTACGAAGTCATGTTTTCCAACTCCAACATGGGATGGGATCCACACAAATTTTATACAAGAGTTATTATCATTGGCAAAGATTACATTCCATTTAATATTACAAGCTACTTCCGACATACATTGTGATGGGTTATTTAAGGACTGCAGAGCACTTTTAGAGTCACAGAAAATAACTCCACCACCATTGAGCTTAAGGTATTCAGTGGCTAGATAAATGCCCACTAGCTCGGTCTGCGTCGTGCTAGCCCAGTTGTTCAATCTCTGTGTACTAGACATGATCATTTCATTCCCTTTATACACTGCACATGCACAACCTGTTCTACCAGTGCCTAACTGCACAGAGCCATCAGTAAAGGCATAGGATTCAGTCGGTTTGAGAATTTGAAGATGACTGTCAATAGCTTCTAATGTTATACATCTCAAAATGTCAGTGTTATACATTTGTTTAACACTGATGGGGGTATAATGCAGAGAGACCTCCACATCTTTCCAAGGGGGAATATAGTGAACAGTTTTATCAGGGTTAAGAGACACATTCAGTTTCCGAAGATTATAGGCACAACAACTGAGCCACGCACTGTAGGGAGCTTTTTGCGGTGGATTGAGGGAACAGTCAGAATTGTTTAGAATGGATCTCAATTTAATTTGAATAGAGCTGGGGGGACCATTATTCTTCAAAGTTTTGGCGCAAAACATAGTACTAAGTAGAACTATTCTTTCGTAAATGGAAGGTAAGTTTAGTTCCTTTCTCATGTTAACAATTCTGACAGTTCTAGGACAACCCAGGATGATGCGCATGGCATCATTCTGTACTACATCTAGGCCTTGTAATTGTTTAGGTGAAAAATTAAGAAGATGCAAGGCATAATAATCAACAACAGATCGTACAAAGGCAATATAAAAACTACGGGCATATTTTATGTTAATGCCAAATCCTTTGCCAACAAGAGTTTTGAGAGGTTTAAGACGCTCAACTAGTTTTTTGCGCAGGTTGCTGACGAGATTTGCATCATTAACCTCGACTCCAAGATATTTATAAGACTCGCAAGTCTCCACGGGCACTCCATTAATAGTATAATTAACATGAAGAGAATGGGGAATAAGAACCCTTGTTTTATCAACAGAGATTATGAGGCCACATTCTACTACTTTCTTGGAGAATGCATCAAGTAACACTTGTAGCCTTGGTTTACTGTGTGCCATAATACAAATATCATCAGCATAACATATAACAGTTTCCGTAGGTTGTACAGGTATGTCATGGATAAGTTTGTGCATAAGTATATTGAAGAGCATAGGGCTTAGGACACCACCTTGAGGTGTGCCTAGTTCGAATGCATCTGTCCTTGTACTTTTGACTCCTTTAAATAGGACACTAGCACGCCTGTTGGATAGGTAGCTCTTTATCCAACTCAGAAGATTACCTTTGATTCCAAATTCAGCAAGTTGCTCTAATATTATTTCGCCATTCGCTACATCAAAGCTGACTTTAGGTCAATAAAGGCTGCCTGTGTCCCATCCTGGGAGTTTACAAAATATTCAGCAAAGCATGTTTGTGTGCTACACTTGGGCATGAACCCATATAGGTTTGGGGCCAGTTTTTCTTTGACCTGAAA
>WNGS01038152.1:0-11498 GCA_020271785.1 Procambarus virginalis
CCTCAGATCTTTCTCTCTACATGATTCCTGAAGATTTCACATCCAGATGGTACCTTGTTTCGGTGTGAGGAGAAGACACCAGCTAGCTTAAAAATGTGTGGTGGAGACCCTGATGGCACGGGAGACATCTCCTGTCCACGAGGCTAACCATAGCCCGTGCTTCTTGCCCAGCTCCTGTGCCAGGTAAGTTACGGGCTCACCATAGCCCGTGCTACTTGGAACTTGTTCCGAGTAGCTGAATCTATAACAACAACAACCCTGATGGCCGTCGGGGCAGTTCTAATAAGGAATTACACCCATTGCAATATGTATTTCATTTAGTTAAACTTTTTTGAAAATCCTGTTATAGAGTCAGAGGGTACTGGCTGGAGTTTGTGGTCGTCAGGGTCACGACCTTCCATCTGGGAGGCTCAGGCCTCTCTCCAGGGTCAGAGTCATCACGCCACCCGAGGGGAGGCTGTGAGTGTTCAGGTACTATGTGCCTCTCTCTGATTGGCTCTTTTTGAAGAGACAAGGAAACAGTGTAAGGGAGCCTGCCAGAGTAGGCCGGCTACACTGTTCCTCATTCTGCCCTGTGTCGTTCCACTGTAGGACGTGAAATCCGTAATTGCGGCCACAACTACGTGAATTCCATCTAAACGCCACACTGAGTTTAACTTGTCATCCTCATTCCATCAACGAGGGTCCGTCTCCAGAATCTGGGTTCGTGAAGATCGGAATTAACGATATTACAAGTGAAACGAGAGATATAGGAAGTGCTTATGAAAGCCTGGTCTAAGCAGAGTGAAATAGACTGCAAGTGATCATCGGCTGTTATCTTGTACATCCAACATCATCCGCGAGCCTAAAGCTACATAGATGTAAATTAGGGGTTAAGAAAGTGTTCCCCAGTGTGCGATAAACAGCCCCAGTTGAAGTATTGAAAATACAGCTATCTTTGTGGACATAGAATTTTCCCGCCAACCGTGCCTGTCACTTCATGTTCTTGACACGTGGCCACCACCCTGTGTCACCACACAACCCGTTCTCGCAAATTCGTATAGTCAATATTGACTTATTAAATACGTGCATAGGTGATATACTAAACATAATAGTTTACCTGAAAAGCTTCATAGAAAACACCGACCTTACCTAACCTTGTTAGTATGTTAAGATAAGCATCTTATAGCTTCGTAATTACAATTATACTTAACCTATACCTATAATAGGTTAAGTAACATTAAGTAACAATTATTACTTAACCTATACCTATAATAGGTTAAGTAACAATTGTAATTACGAAGCTATAAGATGCTTATCTTAACATACTAACAAGGTTAGGTAAGGTCGGTGTTTTCTATGAAGCTTTTCAAGGTAAACTATTATGCTTAGTATGTCACCTATGCACGTATTTATTAAGTCAATATTGACTATACGAATTTGCGAGGACGGTTTGCACCGCATGCGCTGCTCACCCTCATGTTTAGAGCGCGCAATTCTCGCCTTTGTGGGTGAGACCCTACCCAGCAACCTTACTCACACATCCAGTTTGTTATTAATTTATTATTATTATTATTATTATTATTATTTTCTACCACAGACGAACGTGCCTCCACCGTCGCCCAGATGTCCCACAACGCTCCGTGCCTGGGGCACCCGACTCGACAAACGACAAAATCGCCTGTCCACCACCCGTTCATACTCTTATCACCTCATGTGGAAGTGTCGAGTTAGATCATAAATCAACGCCAAAGTCAACTACTGGATGTATGGTAATGTGGTTGAATGAGAAGACTGGTTTATTAATGTGAGTACTCATAACTGATCTCTGTATTTGTTTGTGCATTAAGTTCCTTGTGTTGACTGTTACATCAACCTTCAGACTTGATGTTGTCTCTTTATCACCTGACACAGGTGAGAGAAGGGTAGTTGAGGAACGCAAGTAGAAGTGACGGGATGCAGTACGTCTGAGTGCTGACTGTAATTAGTTGGCAATTGGCAAGTCTCCGTGGTGTAGTGGTAAGACACTCGCCTGGCGTTCCGCGAGCGCTATGTCATGGGTTCGTATCCTGGCCGGGGAGGATTTACTGGGCGCAATTCCTTAACTGTAGCCTCTGTTTAACACAACAGTAAAATGTGTACTTGGTTGTAAAAACGATTCTTCGCGCGGCGGGATCGTATTCCAGGGACCTGCCCGAAACGCTACGTGTACTAGTGGCTGTACAAGAATGTAACAACTCTTGTATATATCTCAAAAAAAAAAAAAAAATAAAAAATTAGTCTGGTGGTGTATGAGTTACATTTGAATCTTACACATTTAGTCAGGTTGTTACTACTTGTGTGTGTTGTACGGTTAATGATATACATATTATAGTATTTTCCATGTATATGCTTTGATATCATTCCAGGAGAAAACCAGTGAGATAACAGTATGGGTTAGTCTGAGTGATAACCTGAATTGTTGTGTACTGTTATTATTGATTAATTAATTGTGATTTATTAATTGTTTTGATATTGTGATCAATGTTGTGTTTTAATTTTGTGCCGTGTTATTAATTAAGCATTGTGTAGTGAAGCCTAGTGTTAACGTGTTCTGATTTATCTGCGTGACAAGGAATTTAGGTAATCTTCAATTATTAATTGAAAAGTCAGTGAAGTAATTTCCATTGTTGTGATAACTGTCCGTTGAAGCATTGAATTAACGTAATTAGTCCAGGGGGTGACTATAATTCTTGTTTGGTAAGCTGTCTTAAATGATAGCCTTGAGTTCACGTAATTTGCGTTATTGTAATTTGTAAGGGGGTAGAAATAGCCTAAGCTACTCTATCCCTTTGAGATGTATTTCTTTCTTATCTCAATAAACATATTTGAACGTAATTTGCCTTGATTAATTAACTGTCTGTTTGACAGTAATTAATGTGGGTAAGAGAGAGAGAGAAGAGGAAGCATCGTGAATCTTGCAGGGAAGGAGAGGAAGCATCGTGAATCTTGCAGGGAAGGAGAGGAAGCATCGTGAATCTTGCAGGGAAGGAGAGGAAGCATCGTGAATCTTGCAGGGAAGGAGAGGAAGCATCGTGAATCTTGCAGGGAAGGAGAGGAAGCATCGTGAATCTTGCAGGGAAGGAGAGGAAGCATCGTGAATCTTGCAGGGAAGGAGAGGAAGCATCGTGAATCTTGCAGGGAAGGAGAGGAAGCATCGTGAATCTTGCAGGGAAGGAGAGGAAGCATCGTGAATCTTGCAGGGAAGGACAGGAAGCATCGAGAATCTTGCAGGGAAGGAGAGGAGCATCGAGAATCTTGCAGGGAAGGAGAGGAAGCACTTGAATCTTGCAGGGAAGGACAGGAAGCCTCGTGAATCTTGCAGGAAGGACAGGAAGCAGCGAGAATCTTGCAGAGGAGAGGAAGCATCGTGAATCTTGCAGGGGACAGGAAGCATCGTGAATCTTGCAGGGAAGGACAAGGAAGCAGCGAGAATACAAAGTGTTGCATTAGATTCATCGTGCAACACACTATACTGACGCTCAACAATGAAGCTTTTGTGTCTAATGTTGGAATTATTTCATATCACCAACATGTCACAAGACCAATATGTTGTGAACATATCAGAGGTCCTGTGTCATATTTTTATTATATGTGAATATGTCTTGACCAAGAGTCAAGGCCACAGTGGTAGGTCATTTGGATCAAGGATCAAGTTCTCAAGGCCATCTGTGCCATGAGTCAAGGTCACAGGTAAAGTTCATCTGTAAAGACCATCAAAAGTCAAGGTTATCTTCTAGAGATGATTTCGGGGTTTAGCGTCCCGGCGGCCCGGTCCTCGACCAAGCCTCCTTTTTTTGTTATCAGGTCAAAAATAAAAATCATGGGAACCAAAAGTATGGCGTTGCTAACTACTTCAAGTAGTTATTTATACTCAATAATATACAGCAGCAGAAAGTTTGGAAGTTAGCTGTTCATTCTTGTTAGTTGGAAGTTAGCTGTTAGCTGTCGCCCTTAAGGTGGCTGTATTTGTAAACAACATGTCTGAACTATCATATTAAACCTGAGGAATGAAGCATTTCGTCTACTGGTTTGTTGTTAATATGACACTTAAAATTATGTGGAAAACATAAATATTTACCTAGGTCTTCTAGACTCGGAAGTCTTGGCAGGTGATGTATGAAGACAGGCAGTTGCTGTAGTGTGAGGCGCAGGTCAAGGACTTCGAGGGTGTGAGGCAGGAGGGGTATGGCTATTTCAGACAAGTAACCTTTAAACCACTTTACGGTACACTTACTGCCAGGGGCTGTCAGCCTTTCCAAAAACCTGTATGATAAGTCGTTATTTCTATCTCTGCTGTAAAGAGGACCTTCATATTGTATGTATATAGTTACTACATTATTTGCAATCTCAGATAGTGCAGACAGGAGTTGGCTTAACTGTGGTGTATCGTCTAAGCACAGGAAGATTTCCTCAGGCGTCACTTCCCTCAGAACAAGCGGCAGGACAACACACGAGAGAACACTGCTTATTGACCACTTGTGTTTTGTACGCAGCTTCTCACACACGGCTTGGATAACGTGCTCACTCCTGCGCGACTCTGCTACATGCTTCAACAGCTCGTCATCAATCGATTTTTTTCCATTTCGCACAGAAGATCAACTATCTGAGTAATGAACTTGTGCTCTACTCTTTGGGCACTCAGCACACCGGTAGTGCTGAGTAAAATGCTCTGCCATCTGGAACGCTCAACAATTTCGTCTGTCGTGACGTCTGATTTCTGCAGATGATCTGGCGAGAAACCTATTTGCGTATGCACAACATCCTTCAGGAGGTCAGTAATTCTAGAGCTTCTCCCTGATACACACTGTTGTTCTCGATAGCCTCGTTCTCCCTCCTTTCTCAACTGAGCGACCAGCCCCCTGCTGGCACAATACTCCTGGTACCTGGCGTGAAAATAGCTAAACACTGTCACCACATCAAGGATCTGACGGTAGCTGGTTCTTGTGAAATAGTTGGACAAGACCTCCTCCTGCGGCAGTCCCAGAGTGTCACACTTCTCCCTAATCTCCGCCACCGTCTCCGGCCAAAGGTCGTACTCCTGCCTCTGGATCCCTCTTAAACTAATCTCTTCAAAGAACAACAAAAACTTGTCACATTTTCCTTTGGGATCAGTCACGTGTTTGTCTGTGAGTCTGGACACCAGTTTGCTGGTTATGAAGTCATGAATCTTCTCGTAGACTTGAGTGTTTGTGGTGAGATTGTTAAATTCTTCTGGAGCCTCGACACACAGCAGCGCCAACAAGGTCAAGGTGAGTGGGGTGTTGAGGTACTCACCCAGGAACTCACTTATCTGATCCAGCCTCTGGGTAAATCTCTCTCTGATGACACTCTGTTGGCTCTCTTCCTCCACCAGCACCTTGGTGATTCTCTCGGCGTACTCCACGCGACGTTCTGGAGTGATGCCCATGACGAGGATGTTGTAGCGAGGTCTGGTGGGTGGGACGAGCAGTGACAGTTGTTGGTCCCACCCCGGCCGTGTGGTTATCACCAACCTCACATCCTTGCCAGGCAGGTGCAACAGCTCCTTCACCAGCCTTCCTGAATGGTAGTTGACCTCGTCGTAGCCATCAATCAGGATTAATATATTTAAGCCCAAGATGGCCTGCTTAAACAGTATGTAGTCTGCATCAGAATCATTAAATGTTTGAGGCAGCAACTGGAGGAGGAGATCATCGAAGGTATTAAGATGTGTGTTCCTGCACTGTACATAGAAAACGAGGTCCACAGTGCCCAGGTGACGTATGGCAGCAGGGTCCTCTACCCACTTCTCGAGGATGAGCTTGAGTAAAGTTGTCTTGCCCATACCACCTTCCCCCGTCAGGAGGACACACTGAGGGACTCTTCCGTCCTCTCGTCTCATACTCAAGATGTCTTCATAGTTTATATCCTGACCCCTGGTAACATGGGAGGGTCTTTTCCCTATGACGGGATCTTCAAGGAGTCGCAGTCGTGTAAAAGCAAGACTTGGGTTGTAGTTAATGTTGAGGTGGAGCCAGGGTGCGGGAACAATCTGGTACAACGGTTTATACACCTCAGTTAGTTCCCACTTGCTCGTCTGCTTAACCTTTTCTGTGATGTAGCTTTTGTATATCTTATTGTCCTGTGTGAACTGAGGCAAGTATGCCACATCTGAGGGATCCAGTGGCTCTCTGACCTTCGCTAGCAGACCACCAATATACTTGGTGACATCTCTTTTCACGTGGTCCACATCCTGGTTGTTTGTCCCACACCGGTCGCCGGCCTCAGTCAGCATCTTGTCCAATAAGTCACTGAGCTTCGTCAGTGTTGACGTAAGATCTCGCCATGACATTCCCACATTATCATGGGCCAACGTGTTTCGGTGTTGCTTCAGGCTGTAAATGAGGTGCTCAAGTGATGGTCCCTGAGGCCCTGGAGTGGTCCACGTGGGGTCATTCATCTCAGCCAGACCACACACACGTTGCAGGAGTTTATACAACAAGGTTATGTCAAAAGTTGCCGCATCAGAGGAAGCTTCGAGTTTATCCCTCTGGTGAATATCGAAGACATGCCTGTAGTGAGCATTGGTGTACCCCAAGTACTGAGTGAGGTAAGTCACTACTGGGAAGGTGCCCCGGTACGACCACATAAACACACTTGCTAGCGCGTCTCGTCCTGCCTTAGTCACAGCCAGTCCATACCGCAGTATGTTCACTTCTTCTGGTTTGATAACAGGACTTGAGGCAGCCATATTGAGCTGTATGATTCTCCTCACACAAGTGTTATCAAGTTTCACAAAAGCAGTAAATGTCCCACGCTGGTTTTGTTATTATATTATGTTAAAAACGATAAAAAAAATCCCACTGTTGGGAACAGGAAACGTGTGAGGTTTATTGAGGCCTTCTTAAGCCAACGACGGACCTTCCTCAGGATTCAACCCTGACTGATTTCCGGGTACTTAGTTACTGCTAGATGAACAGGGGTATCAGGTGTAAGGAGACATGTCTTGACGTCTCACACTGCCAATGAATCAAACTCGGGTGTAGTCGGTAATGATCCGACTGCTCCAACCACAGTTCACTTAATTGATTACAAAATATATGTGGTTTCCAAATAAACCATAATTAATGTGTTCACGTGTAATTGTTGTTTATGCAATGTACGGCCCCAACTTTACTGGTTATTTTCAATTTATTCAGTTTCAGTTAATTTCTTCTGTCTTCCTAACTTTCAGATTTCTGGCATCTGGAAAAAAGCATGTAGCATTATTAATACAAGATATTAATGTTAAATATTGGGTCAGAAATGCATTTTTGAAAACGATAAAACACATAAAATTCCTAAGCCTGCCTCCTGTATATTTGTTTTATTTTATATCATAAAACTTTCCATATTTTAACATAACTCCTGTGATCACTGCCGTGTTGACTTCTGAGTTTGAGTAATAATTGTGTTCATTTTCTCACACAGAAAATGGAGGGTGTGAAGTTCGTAATGTTATTATCTGCCATTATCTTGTTCTTTTGAGGGCCTATTAAGATTACGCAGTTCAGTTTGGTCACCGTACAATATAAATGATATTGTATGGTGACCAAACTGAACTGCGTGATCTTAACAGGTCCTTACAGAACAAGATAATGGCAGATAATAACATTACCAACTTCACACCATCCATGTTATCAAGCTAGACCCTTGGGGCTAGCCTCTCTCACCACTATACAATGGACTAATTTCACTTGAAAACGAAAAGGGAAGAATGGATTTTTGGAATGGAAGAATGGAAGTATAATGGATTTTTTTTTATTAACACATTTAGGTACATCTGCATTTGTGCAGCCACCCTAGACTATATGAAGGGGAGTACAGTGTGTCAAAAAGTTAGCTATGTGATGCTAAAATCCCCATCACACAGGATGATTAGTCATACAGAGGCATGTGATAAGCAGTCTGCACTGGCAACCTTTGGGTGCATTATGAGGATATCATCATTAACACGAGAGTAAATAAAGTAATTGCAAAGCCCCAGGTACCTCATGCCAACGGGTCTGAATGGTCTGATAACTGAGTATTCGGTGATGTAGTGTGGGAGATCGTGCCGCAGTTCCTGCTCACAGAGTTTGCACCTGGAGTACTCAGGATTGGGAGATCCGTCACCTGCAGCCACCTGCCACAGGTAACGGTAAACCAATCTGATCCTGGCAAACACTGTGTCGCACAGTCTGGTCGACGCTGCCCATAAACATAGGTTTCAGATATGAGCAATTCAAAGCTTTTTATACTGGTGCTTTCAGGTCGTTGGGAGTCAGTAATTTCTCTCCTATCAGACCTGAGTGTTTGGACCAATACAGTTTTGACAGCAGAGATGGGGATACCTAGATCTAATTTAACTTCAGTTTGTTACACGCTAATTTGACTGCAATATTTGTCTCATTATGATGGGTTATATTTATGTGTGATGGTATCCATACAAAGGAGATTCGAAACCCTTTACTCTATGCAGCGTAATAGACACTGGAAAGAGTTCCTACAAAGTATAAATGAGCAAACAACACCTGTTGAAGTTTGGGAAAAGATACGAAAAATCTCTAGAAGCAACCCAACCAAACCACTGCACCACAGCCCACTAGAACAAGCAAACATTCTCCTTGATCAGTGGGCACTAACATCAAGCTACGACTCACTCGCAATTAACATACAGCATAAACTTAATGACACACGCCCCAACAGACAACGAACCATCAATCTTGCCTGTACAGCTATCGACGTGTCGGACATTAATGATGTAACTGAATGGAAATAAATCATGCACTAAAGATGGGAAAATCAACTGCTCCTGGAGAGGACGGTATTACTTACAGTCTACTGAGATTAGTCTCACAAGTACCAGGTAATCCACTGTTAGTGCTGTACAGAATGAGTTTACGTGAAGGAGTATTACCTGATGCTTGGACAAAGAGTGTCATTGTTCCCATCCCCAAACCACACTCAGATAATTATAGACCCATATCTCTAACATCGTGTGTCTGTAAAGTGCTTGAACGTAGTGTTCTTAACAGACTCATGTATCGCATACAGAGGCACCTGTCACCCCAACTGTTTGGATTTATGCCTGGGCTCAGTACACAACACTGTTTTGCTGAATACTTCGCACATATTGAAGCTTCCCCTCAAACAGTCTTCATCGACCTAGCAGCAGCTTTTGATACAGCAAACAGGGAAATCATACTAGAACAACTTGTTGAGCTGGGAATACAAGGAAAATTATTGAAATGGATAAAGGGCTATTTGTCTAATCGAACAGCATGTGTTTTGTTTAATGGTGTTATAAGCACAGAGAACAAACACTTTGAACTGGGAACTCCACAAGGAGGGGTCCTCAGCCCTTGTTGTTCAACGTTCTGATGCATAAACTTATTAAAGATCTTCCAACTAATAATGAAGACACTGTCATTTGTTATGCTGATGATATATGTTTACAGGCTGCCTCCGAGCCTAGAATGCAAGTTCTGCTCGATGCTTTTGCTACTAGAGCTGAGGAATGTGGCCTCCTTATCTCTGTACAGAAAACTCGTGCCCTCATTCCGTGTGGTATTCCACCACAAATTATCATTAGATGGGCGAGCACTTGAGAACTGCGAGTCTTACAGATACCTTGGTGTCCCCATTACGACCCTGGGTACCTTCTCTCAAGTAGAGACTCTGGGAGAGATTAAAGCCCTTGCGGGTCCTTGTTGGTGTCAATCATGGAATTAACGTGAGACTTGCTAGAATGTTTTATGTATCATTTATACGCTCTGTGATTGACTACAATGCTCTACATCTCACACTGTATACAGACAAAGAGCTGAAATCTCCTGAAACCTTGCAAAATAAAGCTATGCGTCTCATCCTTGGGGCTCCAAAGTCCACGAGAATAGTTAATATGAGAGGAGAGTTAAAATTACCTACCATAAGTGAGAGAATTTTGTCTATTGGCACAGTTTTCGGCGGGAAGGCATTGAGTAGATCTAGACAACACATGAAATTTCAAGCTAAACTTTCTAATATGCTGTGGGAAAAAACCTGCTGTGATTGATATAAGAGGAGACTACCAGGGACTTGTACTGAACTAAATTAAAAAATTACTGTATGCAAATTAATTCAACTAAATCTCTAGCTAGGGTCGTAAATCCTAGCTCCTCTTTTCCTAATGACAGATAATGGGCTGTAAGGGGCAGGTGGGGTGAGTGAATTAGTTGATAGGTTGATTGTAGTTCCACGTCCACCTGCCACAGGTATCTCACATCAGCTTGTATTTTATACAAGGATAAGATTTTATAAATTCAGTTATATAACTGAACACTGGCTCTGTTTAAATCAGAGATTTAAACATACACAGTCTAGCCTAGCACCTTAGCAATTAACAGCCAATACATTTATACTATAAACAATACAACACTGTAAATTGTAATAGTATGATAAATGACCTAAGTTTGGTCTGAGTACTGTTACTGAGTACTAAAAATTATTTAATTAAATGAACTTATATGATTACATAAAAATAACTAAGCAAGCAATTGTTAACTTAATTTATATATTCAAGTATTTGCAATGTATATGATCAATGTATATGATTCAATACAGTCAGCTTGTTGAATCTCTTCCTACACTCTGGACACTCATGATTATTTGATTACTTATTGTGACAATCTTCTCTGACACTGGACACTCATGAGGTTCAGAGCTTGGATAAGATTCTGCTGTACCACAATATTAATAATAAACTCACAGAAATATGAGGCGTTGCCTCGCCTTTTTACCGACTATCAGTCTTATAGAATATTAATGTTATACTAGCTTTAATTGGCCAACTAATACGCTACAGTAATAACATTCAATAAACTTAGCTGAAGCCGGGTGCCTGTCTGACAAAGTGTGCCAGACTGAAGAACTCTCTTGGCGAGTTTAGGCACGATATTTTAGATTACAGCGTTGCTGTTGATCTAGTAGCGTTGCTACGGGATTGGACTGCATTGCAGAAGATAACAATGAAGATTAGGGATGAGATTAGGGATGAAGGTGGAGACCGCGTCACTAAATGCTCCACTCTACACTTATAGATATAAATGTTCTAGGATTTTTCCTTGTTGATATATGTCCAGGTACTCCCCCAGTTCTAGAGAGTGTCACTGGTGATAATGATATGAGATAAGGTGTCCTTGAGCTAAATGTTCGCTAAGGGACCGTCACGTGTACACACTGTTGTGTAAACATACGTGTTCTGCCCGGCGGGCTGTGGTGGGCGCTTCTCTCCCGAGATGCCTCTCCCCATCCCCCTTGAAAAAGGGGGGTACTTACAATGAATATGATTGATTATTTTTACAGTCTAGACTTATGATTGAGATAAGATGTGATTATAATAAAAATGATATAGGATTAAAGATTATAAGTAGTACTTGATAATACCACTGATCTTAATAAGGATGCGATTTATCTCTACCGGAACTACGTCAGTTCCAATAAAATTTTAATTAACAAAT
>WNGS01038158.1:3984-17758 GCA_020271785.1 Procambarus virginalis
CAGGTCTTTTTGAAGCCTCAAGCTGTCCTCCTCTGTCTTAATCCTTCTCAAAATTTTGGCGTCGTCAGCAAACATCGAGAGGAATGAGTCTATACCCTCTGGGAGATCATTTACGTATATCAGAAACAGGATAGGTCCAAGCACAGAACTCTGTGGGACTCCACTGGTGACTTCACGCCATTCTGAGGTCTCACCCCTCACTATAACTCTCTGCTTCCTATTGCTTAGGTACTCCCTTATCCACTGGAGCGCCCTACCAGTTACTCCTGCCTGTTTCTCCAGCTTATGCATCAGCCTTTTATGGGGTACTGTGTCAAAGGCTTTCCGACAATCCAAAAAAAATGCAGTCCGCCCATCCTTCTCTTTCTTGCTTAATCTTCGTCACCTGATCGTAGAATTCTATTAAGCCGGGAGCCGGTCGGCCGAGCGGACAGCACGCTGGACTTGTGATCCTGTGGTCCTGGGTTCGATCCCAGGCGCCGGCGAGAAACAATGGGCAGAGTTTCTTTCACCCTATGCCCCTGTTACCTAGCAGTAAAATAGGTACCTGGGTGTTAGTCAGCTGTCACGGGCTGCTTCCTGGGGGTGGAGGCCTGGTCGAGGACCGGGCCGCGGGGACACTAAAAAGCCTCGAAATCATCTCAAGATAACCTCAAGAAAGATAAGCCTGTAAGGCAAGATTTACCCTCCCTGAACCCATGTTGATGGGTTGTCACGAAGTCTCTTCTCTCCAGATGTGTTACTAGGTTTTTTCTCACAATCTTCTCCATCACCTTGCATGGTATACAAGTTAAGGACACTGGCCTGTAGTTCAGTGCCTCTTGTCTGTCACCCTTTTTGTATATTGGGACTACATTAGCAGTCTTCCATATTTCTGGTAGGTCTCCCGTTTTCAGTGACTTACTACTTAGTAGTAGGCATCCATCAGTCTCCTGAGACTGATGGATGCCTACTACTACTATACACTATGGAGAGTGGCAAACAAAGTGCTCCTGCACACTCTTTCAATGCCCATGGTGAGATTCCGTCTCAATACCCTTGGTGTGTGTGTGTGTATGTGTGTGTGTGTGTGTGTGTGTGTGTGTGTGTGTGTGTGTGTGTGTGTGTGTGTGTGTGTGTGTGTGTGTGTGTGTGTGTGTATTCACTTAGTTGTATTCACCTAGTTGTGCTTGCGGGGGTTGAGCTCTGCTCTCTCGACCCGCCTCTCAACTGTCAATCAACTGTTACTAACTACATTTTTTTTCTCATCATACACACCCCAGGAAGCAGCCCGTGACAGCTGACTAACTCCCAGGTACCTATTTACTGCTATGTAACAGGGGTATCAGGGTGAAAAAAAACTCCGCCCATTTTTTTCTCGACGGGGCCCGGAATCGAACCCGGGACCACAGGATCACGCGTCCAGCGTGCTGTCCGCTCAGTCACCGGCCCCGATAGAGAGTGTGTGTGTGTGTGTGTGTGTGTGTGTGTGTGTGTGTGTGTGTGTGTGTGTGTGTGTGTGTGTGTGTGTGTGTGTGTGTGTGTGTGTGTGTGTGTCCAGAGGTCAGTCCAGCAAATAAATGCAAATAACTACGATGATTATTAGGCAATGGTCTAGCATGAATAGATTTGGTCGAGTGTAACTTGCATATTATGGCTAATTTGCATAATTAATAATGCACACTGAACTTCCGGGATTGCTGTAGCTTGTTGTTGCTGCTGCTGCGATTACTGTTAAATTTTCATGTTTTAATAAACACATATTCACCTGCAACACCTACACGCACAAATACACACTCGCATCCAAACACACACACTCAAACACACACACTCAAACACACACTCAAACACACACACACACACACACACACACACACACACACACACACACACACACACACTCAAACACACACACACACACACACACACACACTCAAACACACACACACACACACTCAAACACACACACACACACACACACACACACACACACACACACACACACACACACACACACACACACACACACACACACAAACACACACACACACACACACATAGCACATACCATCTGCCAAAGATACACTTTAAGATGGAATTCAGGAGAAAGTCTCCACAGGAAATGAAGGATTTTTTAACGAGAAATACTTGAACGAGAGAGAGATGGGAATCTGGTACCTCTTCAGAGGGAGAATAATGAAAGCTACAGGACCAACTTGAGGTATAACCACGGATGTAGTAGGGAAGCAAGGCACATACGAACGAAACACGGTGAACTACAAGAACTAAAGAACATCAGCAGAGCATAGAGGGACAAACAAGAGCCAGGAATGAATTCCTCAGAGTGAGAAGGGAAGCAGAAAAATTGTTTCAAAATAACATTGCAGCCAAAACGAAGATCAAGACCAAAATCCCTCACAGCCACACCAGGAGGAAACCAATAGTTAAGGGACAAGACTCATTCACAAAGAATGACATAGAAGTGTGTGACTCAACAGGAGGTTCCAGGAGGTCTTCACCATAGAGCAAGGAGAAGTTTCTGAGCTAAGAGGTAAGGGGGTGCTGGAGTTAAAGCAAGTCACACTTGAGGACTTGTAGATGAGAGGAGAAAAAGTAAAAAGCATCTGATGGATCTATATGCGACTAAGAACGTAGGACCAGCTCTCACTGTGAATACTAAGGGAAAGAACAGCATAAGGGGCCCCTTAAGCCAGCACAAGGGGCCTTGTGCTGGCCCCTTATAGCGTCACATGATATTTGCCAGCTCATACTATGATACACATCTAGTCACTTGAAACAGGAGAATTGCCAACAGCTGTAAGACGGCCAATATAGATCCAATATTAAAAATAACAAAAAGAGACGAGAAGCCCTAAACTACTGGCCTAGGTCTCTTACTTGCATATCATGCAAGATGGTAGAGAAGATCTTAAGAGTAAAACTAGTACAACACCTGGTGGGAAGGGACCTACACCAGCAGGGTTCCAGGGGCGGCAAATCCTGCCTCACACACTTGATAGAGTCCTATGAAGAGACTGAGATAAAAACAAATAAAAGGGTGTGCGGATTATATATTTTTGGACTGGCAGAAAGCCCTCGACATGGTACCTCACAGGAGATTGGTGCACACAATGGAGAAACAACTGGAAGGAGCGGCAAGGAAGGTTCTCTAGATGATAAAGGAGTACCACTACAACAGGAAACAGAGAGTCACCGTGCGAGCAGAGACCTCAGAGTGGCGAGATGTTACCTCTGGCATTCCACAAGGGTCACTTTTGGATCCCATCCCTTTCCTAATGTATGTGAAGGACCTACCAGGAAGGATGGAGTCCTTACCCACAGCTGAGTGGACAGTGCTTCGGATTCGTAGTCCTGAGGTTCCGGGTTCGATCCCCGGTGGAGGCGGAGACAAATGGGCAAAAAGTCTCTTTTATCCTGATGCCCCTGTTACCTAGCAGTAAATAGCTACCTGGGAGATAAACAGCTGCTGCAGGCTGCTTCCTAGGGGACGTGTAACAAAAAAGGAGGCCTGGTCGAGGACCGGGCCGCGGGGACGGTAAGCCCCGATATCACCTCAAGATAACTCAAGATGGGTTAAGAATAATAACTCTCAGTTAGCTATCTGTGCATGAACACTTTGAGCAATAAAGATCAATACATAATAGCGATGGAAATATCATATCATGTTGAAATATCAACATGATAGTTGTAATATCATCTAACGAAGAACGTGATATATCAAAGAGCGTGATATATCCACAGGTTATCCTGATAAGGGTTCGAACCATAGAACGTCTTTATTATATTGTTAAATTCGGTCAATGTACTGTGTCTGGGGAAAGCCTTTCCCAAGGGCGCTTGTAAAGTGAGAGAGAGAGAGAGAGAGAGAGAGAGAGAGAGAGAGAGAGAGAGAGAGAGAGCGAGAGAGAGAGAGAGAGAGAGAGAGAGAGAGAGAGAGAGAGAGAGAGAGAGAGAGAGAGAGAGAGAGAGAGAGACAGAGAGAGAGAGAGAGAAAGAGAATTCGGCACTGGGAGTAGAGACTGGGGTGGGTGTCCTTGATAAGAAAGATAACACGTAGCGCCTTCTCCTAAAACAATCGCTGTGTCCTCCCTCACTCTCCCTCCTCACTCACTCACTCACTCACTCTCTCACTCACCACTTCACCGTGACTAGCATCAACATCAATCGTTACCCACTAGTGTTTATCTGCTTCCCCTAGTATCTTCTGCTGCCTCTAGAGTTAACTGAGTTACTAGCATCTTCTAGTGTCGCCTGAGTGTCTGCTGGGCAGCATCTCGCTCCTACTAACTTCTGTTAAAGCAATATCCTCGTTGTTGCTGATATCTTAAGTCTCCGGCAAGATGACAGGTAAGAAACTAATCATTCTTAGTGCTTGTGTTACACACAAACACACATAGAAGCACACATGCCTACACCTACACATAAGCACACATATTACCTACACTTTCTCATAAACACATGCACCATAACAACAGAGGCGTACACCAGGAGAACAACGTCCGTAGAATATGTTCAACAGACCAACACTGTGTAGTCTTCGTACAACAAATGAACAAAAGTGCATTAAGAGTAGTAGCAGACATCCATCAGTGTCAGGAGACTATGCAGTTGCGCTCTGGTTGTCGAGGCTAGAGTAGCCTCTCCATGGCACAAAACCTGGGTAGGTTCATACGGAGAAGCTGTTACCCATGCAGCAGGTCCCCCTTCTCCACGATGCTGAAAGTTTCCAATGGAAAGGACAAACGCCAATACGATTGGTTCCAGCGCCGTCGCAGGAGCTGCCAGAACGAGATTGAAGTCAACAACGAACTGCCTTAGCGGCTCCAGTTTCGGATTTGTCCTCGAGGGTGACTATTGAAGCCGTTCCCAGAAGTGGGTATGGCCGCAAGGCAGCGGAGGTTGTACACCCAACCTATGTGAGACCCATTCCTGAGTTTGCAGCTCGGCATGGAAACCCCCTCACCTGAGTAACCTACGTGAGACCCACTCTTGAGCATGCATCTCGGGCAAGGAGCCGATGCCCAAACACACAACAAGTCCAGAGTTATGTAATAGGGTTCTACAACCCTTCAAGATCAGGACCTAATCCTGATCTTGATATTATTGCCTAATATATTGCCAAATATATTTGGCCAGGACGTGAGTGAGTATGATGCCAACCCAGTCTTCCAAATGACTTACTCGTAGATATGTTTTGCTATGATGAACGAGATTTTGCTATGATGAATGCGGTTTTCCTTTGATGAATATAAGTTTTGCTATGATGAATGGGATAAGGGCACGGTTATACCAAGAGAAACAGAGTTAGTATAAATAATAAAAGTGCTAGTACAGTGATAGAGCTTTTGCCTCACTCTCGTCCGGTCGGGAGTTCGAGCCTCCTAGTCCCCAAGTGACTGAAATGATTATTTCGACGATAGTGTAGTTGACAATTTGTAATAATAATATAACAATAATAATTTTGATTTACAAGATGGTACAACAGGGTGTTGAGATTACATAAGATTGGTATGTTTACATTCTTGTAAAGCCATTAACACGCATAGCGTTGCGGGCAGGTCCTTAATCTAACATATCACGTAAGATGAAAAGGTATATTGTAGCAACGTTTTATATTACATATAACTACAATATAAATTGACAGAGATGATTATACTGGTGAAGATATATGTCTTAAGTACTAATATTGGAGAGGTAGGTAGTACAAGATTCAGTGTGAGTTTGAAGCACATGACAGGAGGAAACTATGAGGGTAAAATTAGGTACTCTTTGGTTTTACTTTTGAATAAGGCATAGGTTGGATTTTTTTTTCTTAATTCATCAGTGAGTGAGTTCCATAGACTTTTATTTGCATGGAGTGTTTGCACTGATTTAGTCTGACTCTGGGGATATCAGAGATATCTATTTCTGTTGTGGTGCTCATGGGTTCTATTACATCCATCAAAGAAAAGTTTCAGATCAAGATTAGCATTTAGGAACAAGGTTTAGTACATGGAAATAGCACAAGAGAATGTGTGGAGTGAGTGTATGTTTAACAGGTTTAGGGACTTCAATAGAGCGGCTGTGTGTTGTCTGAAGACAATGTTCGTTATAGTTCTGATAGCAGATTTTTGCTGAGTGATGATAGGATTGAGGTAATTTGTAGTGGTTGAACCCCATGCACAGATACCGTATGTAAGATAGGGAAAGATTTGTGCGTAGTATAATGAGACGAGAACAGAAGAGGGAACATAATATCTGATTTTAGAAAGTATACCGACCGTTTTAGAGACTTTTTGGCTGTGTTGTGTGTGGGTGCTGAAGTTCAGTCTCTTGTCTATATATAGGCCAAAGAACTTTTCCTCGTTTTTATTTAAAAATTCATTATTTACAATATTATTTAGTTTGTGGGTGATGGGGTCAGAACAGATAAATTTAGTATCGTCAGAAAATAGTATAGGTTTAAGAATGTTAGAAAAATTGACAAATCATTGAAGTATACAAGAAATAAGAAAGGTCCTAAGATGCTGCCAAGTAGCGAATCTTTAACAACAAACAACAACATCCTAAGATGCTGCCTTGTGGCACTCCTACGGTTAATGGTAGAGTGAGGTGGTTATGTTTTTGATGGCTACATATTGGTGTGTCACTGTGATAGGAACGAATATAGTCCAGAGCAATGGCCTCTGGTGTTGATGTTCATGTAAGAGGTAGTTACGGTTTACAGTATCAAAGGCCTTTCTCAGGTCAATGAAGAGGCCATTTTGGGAAGTTATTTTTGTCAAGGGCTGAGTAGATCATATTAAGCAGACTAATAATGACATCATTGGTACTCTTCTAATATCCACGTCATTTATATACCATGTGTGTGGATCGCTAAATACCTTGTACTTAAGCAGTGGCTGGGTGAAGTATAAAATTTCAGATGGGCAGCTGACTCTGAAATCTTGTTTATTCGAGCCGTCTGCGTGGAACAGTGGTAGAGCTCTTGCCTCACACTTGTCGGGGTCGAGAGTTCGAGTCTCCAAGTGCCCAAGTGAATGAAATGGAAAAAAAGAGTTAGTATAAAGTCAGAGTGGGAGCTGTAAGCGGAGTGCCTCAAGGCTCTGTCATGGGACCTCTGTTATATATAATATATATAAATGATTTAGATGCGGGATTAAGGAGCAATATTTGCAAATTTGCAAAGATACAAAAATTGGGCCAGAAATAAATTCAGAAGACTTAAAATCACTTTAACACTATTTAGATAAGCTTTTAAAGTGGTTCAAAAATTGGCAAATGCCATTTAACGCTTACAAATGTAAGGTTCTGAGGCCAGGTAACTGTGATAGTTACCACAGACCTGGTGGACTGTAAGGAGGCACTGAAGGCTGATTGGGAAGACGATCTGGACGTCATGTTCAGAAGGAATTTAAAGCCCGAAAATCAGTGCAGAAAAGTTCGCAATAAGGCAAGTCGGATTACCTTACCTTCCTTATCTTGAGGTTATCCTGAGATGTTTTCGGGGCTTAGCGTCCCCGCGGCCCGGTCCTCGACCAGGGATCCTTTTTGTTACACATCCCTAGGAAGCAGCCCGTAGCAGCTGCCTAACTCCCAGGTACCTATTTACTGTTAGATGAACAGATGCATCAGGGTGAAAAAAACTGCCCATTTGTGTCCGCCTCCACCGGGGATCGAACCCGGAACCTCAGGACTACGAATCCCGAGTGCTGCCCACTCAGCTGCCATGCTCCCTTCATACCTTAGATAAGGTAAGGTAATCTGGGATATTGGGATTTATTTCTCGAAGCGTTAGTAACAAGACACTTGGTGTTGTTCTTCAGCGCTATCTTGCTCTGGTTAGGCCCCATTTAGATTATGCAGTTCAGTTTTGGTCGCCGGACTATAGAATGGAAATAAATTCACTTGAACGCGTCTACCGTAGGATGACAAGGATAATCTCGCAAATTAAAAATCTTCCACATAAAGAGAGATTATAAAAAAAATCTTAATTTACATTCTCAAGAAAGGCGAAGAGTTAGGGGGTGACATGACTGAAGTGAGCAAGTGGATGATTGGCTTTAACAACTGAATAGTATCAAACCACACTATGAAATTAAGAAACGACGATGTTTCGGTCAGTTTTGGACCATTACCAAACCGGTATACACGACTGGAACCGGTCCAGGACGGATAGAACATTCGTCGTTTTCTGAAGTGTGACGTGGTCATCATGTCTTCAGCCTCGTTATCTGCGAGCGTGGGGGGGGGGGGGGGACAATGTTTTTAGTGTACCATACCCATGCCCATGTCATCAGTTCCCATGCCCATCTTGAGGTTATCTTGAGGTTATCTTGAGATGATTTTGGGGCTTTAGTGTCCCTGCGGCCCGGTCCTCGACCAGGCCTCCACCCCAGGAAGCAGCCCGTGACAGCTGACTAACACCCAGGTACCTATTTTATGCTAGGTAACAGGGGCATAGGGTGAAAGAAACTCTGCCCATTGTTTCTCGTCGGCGCCTGGGATCGAACCCAGGACCACAGGATCACAAGTCCAGCGTGCTGTCCGCTCGGCCGACCGGCCCGCCATGCCGCAGTTTCCAGAAACCAGGACAACTGAGCTATCATCTGAAGCTCCAGCACCCTTCGGCGAGTCCCCAGGAGAGCCTGATCATAACGAACTATAATGATAGACTATAATGATATAATCGCAAACTTATAGAATCTTCTTTTACGGGCTACTCATGCCCGTGCCACCTCTTGGGGAGGGGGATGCTTAATCTTCATCAGTCAATCAGAATCTTGTTCAGAACGTGGTTCACAGCACCTTGAGAAAGGATGTGTGTTGCGACCCAAAATGTGGCTATAAGACACTTAAGTAAGAATTGGGTCTTTCCTTCACCATCAAGCGGGTATTAGTAAGGTCATCATATATGTCAACACATAACAGAACACGAAACAATGGATATATAAATCGGACAAGTCTACATTTTATGTTGTGTTGTTTTTAGATTTAGCTACTCAGAACGAAATGTCCATGTAGCACGGGCTATAGTGAGCCCGTAATTAAGTTCGGTTATTCACGATAACCTTATTACTCTGATATTGGGTCAAAGTTTTAATGGAGGTGNTTGACAAAACTTTAATTACATTCTCTAGCAAAACGAAGAATTAGGGGTGACATGATAGAAGAGTAAGTGGATGATGTGTAACCAGTGAAGCTGTTTTAAAATGAATAATTGTATGGGAGACAGTGGATACGCCTTTCTACAAAAGTTAGAGTAAAAAGTGTAGTTGACCTGACACAAGCACAAGGTCATATCCCTAGGGATTAGCGGTTGAAATACAAAATGCCGCCACCTTTGTCTAAAGCAACGTATAATGAATTATTCTGCAGAATTCAGTAATTTAGAGAAATTAGTCTTCATTCAAATGTATTTATACATATGTCAATAGTATTTCTGGTTAAAGTATCAAGAGTATCCTAAATTGTCAGAATACTTTAGCAAGCACCATCAGTGACGTCACTAGCAGGACTAGCCTCGGCCAGGGAACAATTTGGGCGACCTTAGGTCATAAGGGTCACCAAAGCTCCATATTTTTGGTAATTCTCAAAGGTTTAATAGCCATTTTGTAATCGGAAATAGCTCTTCCCTAAGATGCCTGTGCAATTACCTTCAGTCTAAGAGTTCAACCATCTGGGTCGTTCCGTACAACAGAGATTAGTTGTTCAACTTAAACCGTACAGTAAACTTAGTAAGCCAGCGTAAGAACCTCTGGCTTCTGTGTTGAGCAGAGCGAGGTAGTCAGTGTGGACAAGGTCAACTACGCGGGAAGGTGACCCACTCTCCACTTCTCCCCGAGACCAGCGCTACATAGGCTGGTCGCATTAAGAGGTATAGTCGCTATAAAGTTTGTATAGGAGAATTAGTTCATCTCAAGCCTTAAGTCAGGGAGTGTTAATGATAGAGAGTGCTTTGATTTGATTTGTTTTTAGATTTTGAATAATCATTAGTTAGTATATTGCATTTTATTATTTCCATTTCATGTTTTATTGTTCATTGCACTTGACACGTGGTTTCCACGAGGCCGGTTTTCGTTGGGCCGCAGAGCCTAACACAGATTAAGAGTTCAGTTATCCCTTTATTTTCTGTTAATATTACCCACACTTAACGTAGATTCATCCCTCCTATTCCAACTAACTGGAGATCAAGCCCCAAGGTTCTTTGAGAGCGTAATCGATCCAGACCTCCGTGTTGCTCCCAGTGTTAATGGTCTGGTGGTGGCGGCGTAGGTGATTCTAGAGTTTGCTAGGGGTCTAGTTCAACGTCATAAAGGCTGTAGAATCTTAGCCGGTCAAAACGGCTTAAGACCACGTGGCGTGGGATTCGGCTAGAGTAGTTGCTTGGGGTTCCTTGGATTGAAGAGAGATAAATCAGAATACGGGTATGAAGGCGAGAGGGTAAAGGACAGAGAGAGTCGATACCCTCCCCCGTGTTACAAATGGACATAACAAAGGGGATATTAATAAGGTATTATAGGTATCAGCACACGACAGAACACAAAACAATAGGTATCAATTGGATAAGTTTAGATTTAGGAAAGACCTTGGTAAATATGGTTCGGTAAGAGGGTTGCTGATTTGCAGAACCAATTACCGCGTGACGTGGTGGAGGTGGGGTCCCTCGATTGTTTAAAGCGTACGATGGACATGTATATGAGTGGGATTGGGTAGTTATAAGTAGGAGCTGCCTCGTATGGTCCAACAGGCCCTCTACAGTTACGTTTATCCTTGTGTTCTTATGTTCTTAAGACGAAGCTGGAAAAGTTCAGAAGTATGCCTCTAGGCTAGATCCAGAGCTAAGAGGCATGAGTTACGAGGACACGCTGCGTGAACTGCACCTCACGACACTGGAAGACCGGAGAGTTCGGGGTGACATGATCACTACCTTCAGAATTCTCAGAGGTAGATAAAGATAAACCGTTTAACACGGGTGGTACGCAAACAAGGGGACACAGGTGGAAACTGAGTACCCAAATGAGCCACAGGGACGTTAAAAGAGCTTTTCAGTATCAGAATAGTTATTAAATTGAATGCATTAAGCAGTGATGTGGTGGAGGCTGACTCCATACACAGTTTCATATGTAGAAATGATAGAGCCCAGTAGGCTCAGGAACCTGTATACCAGTTGATTGACAGTTGAGAGGCGGGACCAAAGAGCCAAAGCTCAACCCCCGCAAGCACAATTAGGTGAGTGCACACTCCTCTTCACCTGCACTCTAAGGAAATTAAACTCTGTAATTAAAGTCTTTGTTTCCACAATCTTACCTTTGTGAGAGTCTTCCCCTGAATAAAGGCCTTAAGAAATTGAACCTTCAGAGACTTATACAACAGTAAATTATTTTAGAGAACAGCAGTAAAACTGAGACTTTGGGTGATAAACCCCCCTCCTTCACCCCAGTGTTCCTCGTCTCCCACAGTGTTCCTCGTCTCCACCAGTGTTCCTCGTCTTCACCAGTGTTCCTCGTCTCCACCAGTGTTCCTCGTCTCCCCCAGTGTTCCTCGTCTCATCCAGTGTTCCTCGTCTCACCACAGTGTTCCTCGTCTCCACCAGTGTTCCTCGTCTCCACCAGTGTTCCTCGTCTCCACCAGTGTTCCTCGTCTCCCCCAGTGTTCCTCGTCTCCCACAGTGTTCCTCGTCTCCACCAGTGTTCCTCGTCTCCACCAGTGTTCCTCGTCTCACTCAGTGTTCCTCGTCTCCACCAGTGTTCCTCGTCTCCACCAGTGTTCCTCGTCTCCCACAGTGTTCCTCGTCTCCACCAGTGTTCCTCGTCTCCACCATGTTCCTCGTCTCCCACAGTGTTCCTCATCTCCCACAGTGTTCCTCGTCTCCCCCAGTGTTCCTCGTCTCCCCCGGTGTTCCTCGTCTCCCACAGTGTTCCTCGTCTCCCCAGTGTTCCTCGTCTCCCCCAGTGTTCCTCGTCTCCCACAGTGTTCCTCGTCTCCCCCAGTGTTCCTCGTCTCCACCAGTGTTCCTCGTCTCCCCCAGTGTTCCTCGTCTCCCCCAATACTCCTCACAGTGAGGAACCCACAACTGTCACTCAAGTGCCCACCCAGTTTTTTTCTAAATAGCCACGCCCAACTGCCTAGCTCTTTGGGAAGGCAGGGTCGGCAGGGGTCGGCAGGGGTCGGCAGGGGTCGGCAGGGTCGGCAGGGGTCGGCAGGGGTCGCCAGTCGGCAGGGGTCGGCAGGGGTCGGCAGGGTCGGCAGGGTCGGCAGGGGACGGCAGGGGTCGGCAGGGGTCGGCAGGGGTCGGCAGGGGTCGACAGGGTCGGCAGGGGTCGGCAGGGTCGGCAGGGGTCGGCAGGGGTCGGTAGGGGTCGGCAGGGGTCGAGGGTCGGCAGGGGTCGGTAGGGGTCGGCAGGGGTCGGTAGGGGTCGGTAGGGGTCGGCAGGGGTCGGTAGGGGTCGGCAGGGGTCGGTAGGGGTCGGCAGGGGTCGGTAGGGGTCGGTAGGGGTCGGCAGGGGTCGGTAGAGGTCGGCAGGGGTCGGCAGGGATCAGCAGGGGTCGGCAGGGGTCGGTAGGGGTCGGCAGGGGTCGGCAGGAGTCGGCAGGGGTCGGCAGGGATCAGCAGGGGTCGGCAGGGGTCGGTAGGGGTCGGCAGGGTCGGCAGGGACGGCAGGGGTCGGCAGGGGTCGGCAGGGGTCGGCAGGGGTCGGCAGGGGTCGGCAGGGGTCGGCAGGGGTCGGTAGGGGTCGGCAGGGGTCGGCAGGGGTCGGCAGGGGTCGACGGGGGTCGGCAGGGGTCGGCAGGGGCACGGCAGGGGTCGGCAGGGGACGGCAGGGGTCGGCAGGGGTCGGCAGGGGTCGGCAGGGGTAGGGCAGGGGTCGGCAGGGGTCGGCAGGGGTCGGCAGGGGACGGCAGGGGTCGGCAGGTGGACGACAGGGGTCGGCAGGGGTCGGCAGGGGGCAGGGGTCGGCAGGGGACGGCAGGGGTCGGCAGGGATCGGCAGGGGTCGGCAGGGGACGGCAGGGGTCGGCAGGGGTCGGCACGGGAGGTCGGCAGGGGTCGGCAGGGGTCGGCAGGGGACGTGTTGTGACTGCTGGAGACAGAGTTTGGCTCATCTGGGTTTGGCATCTGAGGAGGATTGGAAGACTGATAAGAGAAAAATAATTGTAAGTGAAATGGGGAGATAACGGCAAGGGTGTACTGATCTAAATGTACTCATCTAGGTGTCCTCATCTAGATGTACTCATCTAGATGTTACTCATCTAGGTGTCTCATCTAGAGTACTCATCTAGATGTACTCATCTAGATGTACTCATCTAGATGTACCATCTAGATGTACTCATCTTTGTGTACTCATCTAGATGTACTCATCTTGGTGTCCTCATCTTTGTGTACTCATCTAGATGTACTCACTCTTGGCGTACTCATCTAGGTATACTCATCTAGATGTACTCATCTAGATGTACTCATCTAGATGTACTCATCTAGATGTACTCATCTAGATTGTACTTCATCTAGATGTACTCATCTAGATGTCACTCATCTAGTGTACTCATCTAGATGTACTCAATCTAGATGTACTCATCTTGGTGTACTCATCATGATGTACTCATCTTGGTTGTACTCATCTAGATGTACTCATCTAGCATGTACTCATCTAGATGTACTCTCTAGATGTACTCATCTTGGTGTACTCATATGATGTACTCATCTGGGTACTCATTTGTACTACATCTAGATGTACTCATCTAGATGTACTCATCTAGACTGTACTCTCTTTGGTATCTCTAGATGTACTCATCTT
>WNGS01038162.1:0-11465 GCA_020271785.1 Procambarus virginalis
CCTCGTCAGCTGTAATGACACATTACTGCATTAGGATATGGGTGGTCTGAGCTTTGCCACATCTAATGGAACAGTCAATTATGTAGATATTGCCAAAGGTTTCTGCAATCTTGAAAAGTATAGTAATGTCTCAGTTGAAGATATAATGTGTGCAAAGGGATGATGTATGGTGTTTACTTACAATTCTGTTCCTAACTGTCCAAGTCGATTTGTTTCATGCGTTCAAAAATCTCAAAAAAGATAGTTCATTACATATACCAAGGCTGATAAGTCAAATGCAGTAGTTATTATGAAGAAAGATGACTATGTCCGAAAATGGAGTTACTCCTGGAAGACAGGGATACTTATCTATTGATTAATAGAGATCCTACTGAGAAAGTGATTGCACATTTTAACAATCTCTTAAAACTGTGTGTAAAGGTGATAAAGAGTTGATATCTAGGCTAATAAGTCGATCCCCCTCTCTTCCTTACATGTATGGTCTTATAAAAACTCATAAGCCAAATATCCGGCAAGGCCGATAATTAGTTCAATTGGTTCGGCGGCATATAAAACTTTCTAAGTGGTAGTCAAGTTTTTGTCCCCAATAGTTGGTATCTATTCCAACTCACACTTGACAAACCATGTGGACTTAGTTAATAAGCTATCCACACTGAATTTAAATTTTGATTTTAAACTAATAAGTTTCGATGTGACCTCTTTATTCACTAAAGTACCCGTTGATTACCTGTTAGAATTTCTACGTGAGGAACTACCTAAATATAATTGAACTTGCAGACCAATAAAGTATTAGAACTTATCAATTGTGTAAAAGACAATTATTTTAGTTTTAATGGAAAATTTTTCAAACAAACATTTGGAATGGCGATGGGCAATCCTTCCCCCGTTTTAAGTATTTTATATGGAATTCTTCGAAACAAAATCTTTATCCAGTATTCCAGAGCTGAGCTAGCTGTTGGGTTTAGGATGTTGATGATATTTGTGTTATTGTGTTTGGCCGTGTGACAAAGACATATAGTTTTTTTAATGAACTCAATTCTTTGGTACCTTCAATAAAATTCACTTGTGAGACTGAGGTGAATGGTATGCTTCCGTTTTGGACATTATGATTCATAGAGTCACTAGAAAGTTCAAATTAATGTGTATAGGAAACCTACCAACGTGGGGTCGTTGTTCATTTTTATTCGAATCATCATAGTAAAGTTAACGGGCAGTATTTCAGGAATGTTTCTACGAGCTTTGAGGGTGTGCAGCCCTGAGTTTTTTTGATGAAGAGATTGCTATAATATATGAAATCGGGAAGAGTTTACAATATCCTAAGAGGTTTTTCGGATTTCTCGTTTGAACAAGCCAAGCGTACGAGTGTATTAATCACACCCTCCCTAGGCGAAACACAGAAAATTTAACTCATTGGTTGTACCTTATGCGAGGGGACTTGAAAATTGTCTTTGATTTTTAAGAAACTTAATATAAATTTGGTGTTCACTAATAGTACGATCAAATCCAATTTAATAAAAAACTCCCCTGATACAGCAGGTTGCGTGTATTCAATTCCCTGCAATGATTGTGATTTGTGTACCTTGGACAAACAGGAAAGTCCTTACAATTGCGGTTGTCACAACATGCTTATAGTATTAGAACTGCCCAAAAGTCTAATGCATTGTATCTACATACGAATTTATGCGATCACAATATTAACTGGAATGGTGCAAAAAGCATTACCAATTGTGGGGATTTCGTGGAACGGAATTTGATTGAGTCTGCTCTAATCAGTCAGTGTCCAAATCTTCTTAATGTTAGTACTGGAATGTACAAACTTGATCCATTTTTAAGTTTAATATTGCACAACAGTTTAAGAAAAAACTGTAATTGTTAAAGAGGCTTATAATGTCTCATTATAATTTTATATTTATATATCATTTATTGCATGTTCATGAGGCTTTTCTTTAATCTTTCATCCATTTTCTCTGACCCCTTAATCCTCTTTGACCATTCTAAGCTAAGCTTTACCTGTCTCTGGTTAATTCTTTCCCTAGGGTGGGTTGGTCAGGTGTCGGCCTATATATCCTCCCAATTCCCTTCTCCTCTTGTCAGTCTGGTTTGACAAAGGCTTTAACAAAGTCGAAACGTTACCTCCTTTCATTTTTCTCTGTGGATTTTCCGCATAAAATGATCAGTGTTTTGTGATCGTCAATTGCATAATATATATATATATATATATATATATTTTATATATATTATATATATATATATATATAAAATATATTATATATATATATATATATATATATATATATATATATGTCGTACCTAGTAGCCAGAACGCACTTCTCAGCCTATTATGCAAGGCCCGATTTGCCTAATAGGCCAAGTTTTCATGAATTAATTGTTTTTCGACTACCTAACCTACCTAACCTAACCTAACCTAACTTTTTCGGCTACCTAACCTAACCTAACCTATAAAGATAGGTTAGGTTAGGTTAGGTAGGGTTGGTTAGGTTCGGCCATATATCTACGTTAATTTAACTCCAATAAATAAAAATTGACCTCATACATAATGAAATGGGTAGCTTTATCATTTCATAAGAAAAAAATTAGAGAAATATATTAATTCATAAAAACTTGGCTTATTAGGCAAATCTGGCCTTGCATAGTAGGCCAAAAAGTGAGTTCTGGCTACTAGGTACGACATATATATATATATATATATATATATATATATATATATATATATATATATATATATATATATATATATATATATATATATGTCGTACCTAGTAGCCAGAACGCACTTCTCAGCCTACTATGCAAGGCCCGATTTGCCTAATAAGCCAAGTTTTCTTGAATTAATGTTTTTTCGACTACCTAACCTACCTAACCTAACCTAACCTAACTTTTCCGCTACCTAACCTAACCTAACCTATAAAGATAGGTTAGGTTAGGTTAGGTAGGGTTGGTTAGGTTCGGTCATATATCTACGTTAATTTTAACTCCAATAAAAAAAAATTGACCTCATACATGATGAAATGGGTAGCTTTATCATTTCATAAGAAAAAAAATTGAGGAAATATATTAATTCATGAAAACTTGGCTTATTAGGCAAATCGGGCCTTGCATAGTAGGCTGAGAAGTGCGTTCTGGCTACTAGGTACGACATATATATATTTGTGTGTGTGTTGTGACGGGAAAATGTAGGAGTGTAGATGTTTGGCAGTCTTCCTAATGGCTGGTGTCAATGCCTGTCACATTTACAAAAAAAAAAAGAGACTGCTTGGCTGTTGTCTGTGGTAAATTAGGGGAAGACACGCAAAACACATAGTATGAACAATGAAACTTTAATTAACTGGAAAACAAAGCAAAAAACAAAGACAATCCCTTGGCTATGTTTATAGTTGAAATTGCTTGTTTTTTACTCTTAATTATTTGTTCTTAGTTAATCCCCTTGTCACTAAACCTAGGGCTATTTATTACCCTGTTATATTTAAAGTAACTTGGTATTTGTTTCTTGTAATCATTTATTGGAATTAATTAATAGTATAATTGTTTATATAAGCATCTACCTCAGTATCATAGTAAAATCTTCCACATGAATATACTCTCACCCTGTTTATTTTTACACTTAGATTTATATTTGAGTAAATTTCTAGATTTACTTAGATTTACATGTTTTTTTTCTTGGAATTATCTATTTGAGCTCACTTTGTTTTCTTAAGTTCATACTAATTATAGGATTTTAATTAACTATTACTAAGCTAATTATCTTTAAGATCATTTTACTTTATGATCATTATTTTTCTTATTATTTTTTATTTTACATTTATATTGTCAGTCTCTACTGATTTTTTGTTTTTTATTTTATCTAACTTCTGTGTCCTTCCTGGCTATCTATTGGATCTTTATTTTACTTCTAATTTGTTACTATTTTATTGTATTTGCTTTTATTCTTGTGTTTTGCTATATCATGTATCTTGCATCGTGATCCCTCTGCATCTCTATGCACACTGATATTGATCCTGATCAAAATCTTCTGTCTCATATCTACACCATCCAGCACATTGATCATCATTATTGCAAGTATTTCACAGCACACCAGGCTAAAAACAAACTCCAAAATAGCACCTGTTTATCAGTTTACAACCAAAATGTTAGATCACTTGGTAAACATTTTGACGATATAAATGCACTGCTCACAGCACTAGGTACTAACTTATCATTCATTATTTTAACAGAAACTTGGCTAAATAAAGACTATACCCAATTCTACAACTTAGCTGGTTATAAAGCCATTCATAACTGTAGGCCTAATAAAAAAGGTGGTGGCACAGCTATATATTACCGAGATACATTTATCTGCAACAGTGTTATTAGTGACAGAGATGACTACTGTGAATATACTTTTGCTCAGTTTACAATTAAATCTCTTAAATCCTCTTTGACTATTGGAGCCATCTATAGATTTCCCAACACTAACATGGCTTCTTTCTCAGATAACCTAAGGAATCTTATTATAAACAACAATCTCAACAAAAACCACATCATTCTGTGAGCAGACTTCAATATTGGCCTGGGTCAACAAAATTGCTCTCAAGTTGACTATTTCTTTAACAGCATGAACTCCTGTATGCTAATCCACACAATCACCAAACCTACCCGAGTCACTCAAACATCAGCCACTACCTTGGATCACATATGGACAAACATAACAGCTCCCCTTGTATCTGGTATAATCTACGACAGAACTACTGACCACTACCCTACCTTTCTCATAGTGAACATGGACATAACACCAACAAAAAGCAAGAAATGTTCATTCAGGTTACACAGTGAATCAGCTCTAGGTAATCTTACTAATGCATTTCACAATATTAACTGGGATTCTGAATTCAATAATACTCAGGATATAAATTCATTAGCTAACCTCTTCCTCTCCAAAATTTTAAGCCTCTACAACCTTCATTGTCCCCTTCTTACCAAGCAAGTAACTGACAAAAGATTAAACAATCCATTGCTCACAAGTGGCATTCTCAACTCAATCAACAAGAAACATGAATATGAAAAGAAACTTTTCTAAGCTAAAAGAAAAGTAGCTAAAAGGTACTCATCAATGCTTACCAGTATCATAAGAAAGGCAAACTTTCATATTATGTGAATAGATTCAATGAAGCACAAGGCAACATGAAAAGCACATGGAAAACAATCTCTAGTATCCTAGTATCCAATCTCTAGTATCAACCAGGCTGTGACTCGTACGTCAGGCTGCGAGCAGCCGCGTCCAACAGCCTGGTTGATCAGTCCAGCAACCAGGAGGCCTGGTCGATGACCGGGCCGCGGGGACGCTAAGCCCCGGAAGCACCTCAAGGTATACTCAAGGTAAGGTATCCTAGGAACTAAACAACACTCACATAACCAAATAAAACTCTATAAGGATGGGTATACACCGTCAACTGATTTAGAAATGGCAAATGAATTTAATAGCTTCTTTTCATCGGTTGGTGCTAATCTTGCCAGTAAAATCCCACAGACTCAGACACATATTAACACATATTTCTCAGGCAACTATCCAAACTCTCTTCTCCTTTCACCAGTCAGCCCGGCAGATGTTGTGTCCATCATACACTCTCTAAAAACCAAGGCAGGGAACACCAGTGAAATTCCGTCCATTGAATACAAGAGAGCTTTCCATGCCCTTGCCCCACCCATAGCTCTACTGTTCAACAAATCTATAGAGTGTCACACCTTTCCTGATATCCTTAAAAAAGCAAGAGTAATGCCAGTCCATAAAGGAGGCAATCTGGCGGACATAAACAATTATAGACCAATATCAAATCTACCAATTCTATAAAAAATATTTGAAAAAATTATCTACAAACAGCTCTGTTCCTACCTTGTAAAATTAGACATATTTCAGCCCCTTCCAGTTTGGCTTCCGGTCCCAAAAAAGCACCAATGATGCAATCATTAGTCTCCTTGACGTAATCTACTCAGCCCTTGACAAAAATGAGTTTCCGATTGGATTCTTCATTGACGTAAGAAAAGCCTTTGATACTGTTAATAACAACTACCTCTTTCTTAAACTCCAGCATTATGGAATCCGAGGCCTTGCCCTTGACTACATCCGATCCTATCTTAGTGAACCAATGTGTAACCATCAATGATACAATCTCTTCCACTCTACCAATAACCGTTGGAGTGCCACAAGTCAGCATCTTAGGACCTCTTCTATTTCTTATACATACCAATGATCTGCCTAATGTCTCTAATATTCTTAAACCTATATTGTTTGCTGATGACACTACCCTCATCTATTCAGACCTCAACCCACATACACTAAAAAATGTTGTGAATAATGAATTAAAAAAAGTCCACTTATGGATGTCAACTAACAAACTAACATTAAACATAGAAAAGACCTACTACATCTTATTTGGAAGCAAATCATCGAATGCAATTCAGCTACAGATAGACAACATTAACATCAGTAATAAAAATGATGACAAGTTTCTTGGCCTATTCCTAGACAAGAGATTCAACTTCAGCACCCACATTCAACACATAACTAAGAAAGTCTCTAAAACAGTTGGTATACTCTCTAAAATAAGATATTATGTTCCTAACTCTGCTCTCCTCTCACTATATTATGCACTAATCTATCCCTATCTTAATTATGGTATCTGTGCATGGGGGTCTACCACTGCAAACCACCTTAAGCCCATCATCACCCAGCAAAAATCTGCTATCAGAATAATAACAAACTCTGCTTTCAGACAACACTCGGCTCTCTTGTTTAAATCCCTAACCTTGCTAAATATTAACTCCCTCCACACATTCTCTTGTGTCAATTACATTTACAAAACCCTGTTCTTAAATGCAAACCATGCTCTGAAACTCTCCCTGGACAGATGTAGTAGGACCCATTATCACCACACCAGAAATAAATATCTCTTTGATATCCCCAGGGTCAAACTTTATCTGTGTAAACACTCCATGCAAATTAAGGGACCTAGTCTATGGAACTCACTCCCTAGTGAATTGAAAAGCTGTCAAACTTTTGAATCATTTAAAAACAAAAACAAAAAGTACCTAATTTCATCTTCGTAGTTTCCTACACTAAGCTTTAAATTTGCTCTGTATCTAGTGTTACCTAATCTCCCAATCTTTATGTACTTAACCCAAACAACTTTATCATTGTGTTCATTGCTGTCTTCTTTTATGTGCTAGCCATATGGTGTATTGTGCCTACTAATTTTTGTTAAACTACCATTCAAGCTGTCATTACAATCAATCTGAGTTACCTATGTGCTTTAATATACCTACAAATTTTCTCTCATGTTTTACTTTTTTCCTTACTATGTAACTGTTATCATTTTTATAATTTTGCAAGTATTTACCTACTTAAAATTTTCTTAGATTAAGGACCTGCCCGAAACGCTGCGCGTACTATTGGCTTTACAAGATTGTAATTACTATCCTATGTATCCTCACAATCCCAATGTACCTTCTTGTATATATATATATATATAAATAAATAAATAAAAATCATACTGACCAGGCATGATTGGTTCTTTTTTGGGCCTAAAGCCATTATGGCAAGAACTAAGTATAAATAGGAGTAAGGCTGCGTATAAATTAACTCTTTTAAAATATTTTGACAAAATCGGCAGAATTGATATTGGTCTATAATGGTTGACTTCAGCGAGATTGCTGCTTTTATGGACTAAGGTTACTTTGCCCAACCACACACTAGAAGGTGAAGGGACGACAACGTTTCGTTCCGTCCTGGACCATTCTCAAGTCGATTCAAGTCACAATCGACTTGAGAATGGTCCAGGACGGACTGAAACGTCGTCGTCCCTTCACCTTCTAGTGTGTGGGTCTGGTCAACATACTTTAGCCACGTTATTGTGACTCATCGCCTGCCTAAGGTTACTCTTGCTTTTTTTCTCAAAATATCAGGAAAGGTTTAGAGTTCAAATAATTTGTTGTAGAGCAATGCAATGGCTGGAGCTAAAAATCTAGAGGCTTTTTTGTAAATTAGGGGTGGTATCTCAACATACAGTATCTATGCATGGGGTTCATTCATCCACTGCAATTATCTCAAGCCCATCATCACCCAACAAAAATCTGCTATTAGAACAATACAACTGTCTTCAAACAACACACAGCCTCTCTGTTTAAATCCCTGAACATGCTACATATACACTCGCTCTACACATTCTCTTGTGCTATTTACAAGTATAAAACCTAGTTCCGAAATGCTAACCCTAATCTGAAACTCTCCATTGATAGACATAATAGAACCCACAAGCACCACAACATAAATAAATATCTCTTTGATATAAATTTTTATATAAATTTTATATAAACAGTCAGGATAGTATAATTGCCAATTAGGCTAATATAAATAAAAAATAAATAAATAAATGTTTATTTTGGTAAGGTACATACATACAAGAGATTTTACAAAGATTTAGGATTTATAGATAGAGCTCGTACATACAATGCCTAAAGCCACTATTATGCAAAGTGTTTCAGGCAAGAAAAACATTAATGACTAAAGCTTAATACTAATTGAGTATAAAGAATAAAATGTGTTGAGAACAAACAAAAATAGAGATAAAAAAGGGGGGGGGGGAAAAAGTAGCACAAATACAATTAGGTCGACAAACAGCATTGTTTAAAAAAACAAACATGGATTGACAATAGAGGGGCAAGGTAGGTTACAGGGAATTTATTTGGTAGTGCTTTGTTTTTATCTTAAACTGGTTGAGAGAGGTACAGTCTTTAACATGGTTGGGAAGGTCATTCCACATTCTGGGTCCCTTGATTTGTAGAGCATTTCTAGTTTGATTAAGTCGTACTCTTGGAATATCAAAACTGTATTTATTTCTGATGTGGTGCTCATGGGTTCTGTTACAATCTTCAATGAAGCTTTTGAGGTCAGGATTGGCATTACAGTTCAGCGTTTTATATATGTATAATACACATGAGAGAATGTGCAGTGACTTAATATCTAACATATTCAGAGATTTGAGTAGGGGTACCGAGTGATGTCTGAGCCAGAGTTGGATATTGTCCTAATAGCAGCTTTGTGTTGAGGAATTAGAGGACATAAATGATTTTGGGTAGTAGAACCCCAAGCACAAATACCATAGTTGAGATATGGATAGATGAGGGAGTAATAGAGAGTCACCAGGGCAGGGCGGGGTACATAATATCTGATCTTAGAAAGAATGCCAACAGTTTTTGAAACTTTTTTTGATATATTTACAATGTGTCCCTCCAATAGACACCAACAGGGTTATTGATCGATGAACTGCTGACCCACCAAACCCATAACTGCCAAAACTGTGCTGAATTTCAAAATAGCTGGAAAAAATCATGTAGGCAAAGTGGAGGGGGGAGGAACCTTCAACAGACGACGACTTCCTGTTTTCATCGAGGCCACTCGAGTTAGTGGCCTTCAGGTAAATCGGTAAAATATTTTTCAGACAATTACAGCATAACTGATAAAGTTAGGCTAGAGTAATAAATTTCTGGTAAATTTAGAGTGATAAATTTCTAAAGTGATATAAATTTAAATTTCATATTAACTTGACTGACAGCTATAAATGCCAATCAGCCTTCAATATACTCTTCGGTGAAATATTTATAATCAAGAGTGAACTCATAAATAGGCCTAAACAAAAATTAAAAAATGAACATCAGTTTGCATATGAATCTGATGAGAATTCCTTTATTAATATACATTTCCTTACCAATCAAATGGTCTCACCTTAAGTACGTCTCAGATTGTCTTCTTCACCAACTCCAGCTAAATAATATTACAACAAAAATGTCCATTACTTAGCTACAGAATATATTACATTTTAAATAATTTCCACAGAAAGCAAAAAAGGACACATATTTAAATAAATATGAAGAAAAACATTTAAAGCTTTGTTTTATCTTTGCTAAATTAAAAGAGATATTTCTATACTTATAAGCAATTTTGAGTTTTCCTACAGTGACAGCTTCTCTATGTCTTGCTTGGTCATCTAACTTTCATAAAAACAATATAATAAAATATCTTCATATCTTTACCTTTCATTGTGAAGTGTATTTCTCAAACAAAATATAATTACCTCTGAAGAACATCCAACTGACATTGTGATAGCACACTGTTAGATTAAAGGTAAGTTAATATACCATTATGTGCCTCATTATCCTTCAACATTCTCTTAATTATCTTCCACACTCAAAGTGTTTAGCCTATTATCTGCATGTATCATCTTGTGCCTCTTCATACTTCCAAGATGACTAAATCTCTTCCCACACTCTGGACACTCGTAAGGCTTGTCACCTGAATGCACTAACATGTGAGTCTTCATATTCCAAGACGACTGAATCTCTTCCCACACTCTAGACACTCATGAGGTTTGTCACCTGAGTGCACTAACATGTGAGACTTCAAATTTCCAAGACGACTGAATCTCTTCCCACACTCTGGACACTCATGCAGTTTCTCACCTGAATGCACTAACATGTGCAGTATTATAGATCCACGTTCTCTAAATCTTTTACCACACTCGGCACATTGAAAGGTCTCTCATCCGCATGCACCATCCTGTGAGTCTTCATATTTCCACGCTGACTAAATCTCTTCCCACACTCTGGACACTCATGCAGTTTATCACCTGAATGCACTAACATGTGCTTTATTATATTTCCACGTTCTCTAAATTTTTTGCCACACTCCGCACATTGAAAAGGTCTCTCATCCGCATGCACCATCCTGTGCCTCTTCATACTGCCAAGATGATTGAATCTCTTCCCACACTCTGGACACTCATGACGTTTATTACCTGAATGCACTAACATGTGACGCTTCACATCTCGAGGACTGGTGAATACCTTCAGACACTGTGGACACTGGTGAGTCTTCATCTTCTTTATGCAGGTGCAGTTTGTGTGAAGGTTTTCTCCCCCGGATGTTGGGAGAAGCGTCAAGCTTGAGTGTTGTTTCTTAGAGTTAGACTTGATGTGAGCACTTGGCGGTCAATGGTGGTGCTTCTTCTTTGGATAGGTGCAGTTTGTGTCAAGGTTTCCCTTAATGCTCGTGCTGGACATCTTCTTCTGGTGATAGTAGGTGCAGTTTTCATGAAGGGTTTGTCCTCCCCGATGACTGCACCAGTACAGATGTTGGTGGAGCGTTTTTTGAGGATGATCGGAGCTACCAAGGTGTTTGTTACGTTGTGCTGTAGATATAGGAACGGTGATTAAAACAAGGTGGTGTGTGTTGTAGGGAGACTTGTCGCACCGTAGGCGGTGTGTGTGTTTTGGCGTCGCTGATCCTTGGTGGGGTCCGTAGAATTACCCAAATCTACCCAAATCTACCCAAATGTACCAAATCCTGCTAGTATTACGTAAGTAGTGAGAAATATGATATATTTACTTACTGTAATGTTGGTGCTGCACGTAGAACA
>WNGS01038165.1:0-11633 GCA_020271785.1 Procambarus virginalis
CCTTCCCTTTCACTCCAGCCTGCATCTCCAACTTTCGCACTAGCCTCTTGTGTGGCACTGTATCAAAGGCTTTTTGACCATCTAAATATATGCAGTCTGCCCACCCTTCTCTTTCTTGCCTTATTTTTGTTGCCTGGTCGTAGAATTCAAGTAACCCTGTGAGGCAGGACCTGCCATCCCTGAACCCATGTTGGTGCTGTGTTACAAAGTTCCTTCGCTCCATATGCTCCACTAGTTTTTTTCGCACAATCTTCTCCATCAGCTTGCATGGTATGCAGGTTAGGGACACTGGCCTGTAGTTCAGTGCCTCCTGTCTATCCCCTTTCTGTATATCGGGACTACATTAGCTGCTTTCCAAATACCTGTTGCCAGTGACTTGTTATACACAATGGAGAGTGGTAGGCATAGTTCTCTTGCTCCTTCCTTTAGAACCCATAGGGAGATTCCATCTGGGCCATAGCCTTTGTCACAATCCAACTCTAGTAAACACTTCAATACTTCCCCGCTGGTAATCTCAAAGTCTTCCAGTGGTTCCTGGTTAGCTAGCTATTCCCTCTCTTATCTCTGGAATTTCTCCTTGCTCGAAGGTGAAGACCTCCTGGAATTTCTTATTCAACTCCTCACACACTTCCTTGTCATTGGTAGTGAATCCTTCCGCCCCTATCCTCGATTTCATAACCTGTTCCTTTACTGTTGTTTTTCTCCTGATGTGGCTTCGCAACAATTTAGGCTGAGTCTTTGCCTTGCTTGCGATATCATTTTCGTATTGTCTTTCCGCCTCTCTTCTCATCCTGACATATTCATTCCTGCGTTCTGGTATCTTTCTCTGCTCTCCAGAGTCCTGTTATTTCTATAGTTTCTCCCATGCCCTTTTACTTTGCTGCTTAGCTAGCTTACATCTCTGATTAAACCATGGGTTTCTCATTTTCATTTCTCTGTTTCCTTTTGGACTGGGACAAATTTGTTTGCTGCTACCTGCACTTCTGCGTGATGTGATCCATCATATCTTGAGCCGTCTTTCCCCTGAGCTCTGTTTCCCATGCTATTTCTGTCAGAAATGTTCTTATCCCCTCATAGTTTCCCTTTCGGTATGCTAACCTTTTGGTTTCGGTATCCCTCCTCGATTTCAATAACTCTTCTTCAATCAGGTACTCAAACACTGTGGTCGCTCATTCCTACTGGGTCCTCAAAACCGATTTCTCTTATGTCGGAGTGGTTCAGCGTGAAGACTAGGTCGAGTCTCGCTGGTTCGTCATTGCCGCGCATCCTTGTGGGTTCGCCGACATGCTGGGTTAAAAAGTTTCTTGTCACCACTTCCAATAGTTTGGCTCTCCACGTATCCTCGCCTCCATGCGGTTCCTTGTTCTCCCAGTCAATCCTTCCATGATTGAAGTCGCCCATGATGAGCAGGTGGGATCTATTTCTACAGGCAGCAGAGGCTGCCCTCTCAATTATAGTGTTAACTGCCATGTTGTTGTTTTCATACTCTTGACTGGGTCTTCTGTCATTTGGTGGAGGGTTGTATATTACTGCTACTACTATTCTTGGTCCTCCCATTGTCATGGTGCCTGCTATGTAATCTCTGAACTCCTCACAGCCCGGGATGGCCATCTCATTAAAACTCCATTCCTTTCTCATGAGTAGGGCCACTCCGCCTCCTCCCCTACCTACCCTCTCTTTCCTTATTACTGTGTACTCCTGGGGAAACACGGCATTCGTTATGATTCCCGAGAGTTTTGTTTCAGTGAGTCCGATTACATCTGGGTTCACTTCTTGTGCTCTTTCCCTTAGTTCACTTGTCTTGCTTGTGATCCCATCTATGTTCGAGTACATCACACTTGAAACTGACTCTGTTCTGCTTCTCCTCTGGGGGGACCATTGGGATTTGGGTGAGTGGGAGCTGGGGGGACCTGGCACACGGAGATTGGTAGAGGAGGGAGGGGCTTGGGGGTGGTGGGGGAGAGGGGGGTGGAGGGGAAGAGGGGGAGGGTAAGGGGGGTGGGTAAGAGGGGGAGGGTAGGGGGGGAGAGTGAGAGGGTGAGGGTTGGGGGGAGAGTGAGAGGGGAAGGGTTGGGGGGGTGAGAGAGGGAGGGTTGGGGAGGCATGGGGGGAGTAGAGGCTTTGGGGGATAGGGGAGATGGGGAGGCTTGGGGGGGGGGAGAAGAGGGTGGAGGGCTTGGGGGGCGTGGGGGAAAAAGGAGGGCTGAGGTGGGTGAGGAAGAGGGGAGGGGTTTAGGGGAGTGGGGGAGAGGGGGGGACTTAGGTGGGGTGGGGGAGAGTGGGGGGCTTAGGGGGGCGGGTGATAAGGGAGGGCTTGGGGGTGGGAGGGGAGAGACGGGAAGGCATGTGGGAGGAGGTAGGGTTTGGTGGATGGGGGAGAAGGGAGGTCCTGGGGAGAGGGTGAGTGGGAGTAGGGGGGTGAGTAGGAGGAAGGGGGTAGGTTGGGGGAGTGCCCTAGGTGGGTACTTCGTGGGGGGTTGCCAGGGGATGGGGCAGGTTGGTTGTCTGTGAGGTAGAATGTGAAGGTGGTGCCCCAATCCCTGTGGCTGGTGCACTGTTTGAGGAGGGTTCTGGTGTGTGTGTGGTGTGTGTGTGTGTGTGTGTGTGTGTGTGTTGTGTGTGTGTGTGTGTGTGTGTGTGTGTGTGTGTGTGTGTGTGTGTGTGTGAGTGATGTGTGTGTTAGTGTGTGTGTGAGTGTGCGTGTTGTGTGTGTGAGAGAGGTGTATGTGTGAGTGAGTGTGTGTTTGTGTGTGTGTGTGTGGTGTGTGTGTGTACTCACCTAGTTGTACTCACCTAGTTGTGCTTGCGGGGGTTGAGCTCTGGCTCTTTGGTCCCGCCTCTCAACCGTCAATCAACAGGTGTACAGTTCCTGAGCCTAATGGGCTCTATCATATCTACATTGAAACTGTGTATGGAGTCAGCCTCCACCACATCGCTTCCTAATGCATTCCATTTGTCAACCACTCTGACACTAAAAAAGTTCTTTCTAATATCTCTGTGGCTCATTTGGGCACTCAGTTTCCACCTGTGTCCCCTAGTGCGTGTGCCCTTGTGTTAAACAGCCTGTCTTTATCAACCCTGTCGATTCCCTGAGAATCTTGAATGTGGTGATCATGTCCCCCCTAACTCTTCTGTCTTCCAACGAAGTGAGGTTTAATTCCTGCAGTCGCTCCTCGTAGCTCATACCTCTCAGCTCGGGTACTAGTCTGGTGGCAAACCTTTGAACCTTTCCAGTTTAGTCTTATGCTTGACTAGATAGGGACTCCATGCTGGAGCCGCATACTCCAGGATTGGTCTGACATATGTGGTATATAATGTTCTGAAAGATTCCTTACACAAGTTCTAAAGGCCGTTCTTATGTTAGCCAACCTGGCATATGCTGCTGATGTTATCCTCTTGATATGAGCTTCAGGGGACAGGTCTGGCGTGATATCAACCCCAGGTCTTTCTCTCTCTCTGACTCTTGAAGTATTTCATCTCCCAAATGATACCTTGTATCTGGTCTCCTGCTTCCTACCCCTATCTTCATTACATTACATTGCTTGGGTTAAACTCTAACAGCCATTTGTTCGACCATTCCTGCAGCTTGTCCAGGTCTTCTTGAAGTCTCAAGCTGTCCTCCTGTCTTAATCCTTCTCATAATTTTGGCGTCGTCAGCAAACATTGAGAGGAATGAGTCTATACCCTCTGGGAGATCATTTACGTATATCAGAAACAGGATAGGTCCAAGTACAGAGCCCTGTGGGACTCCACTGGTGACTTCACGCCAGTCTGAGGTCTCACCCTCACTGTAACTCTCTGCTTCCTATTGCTTAGGTACTCCCTTATCCACTGGAGCGCCCTACCTGTTACTCCTGCCTGTTCCTCCAGCTTATGCATCAACCTTTTATGGGGTACTGTGTCAAAGGCTTTCCGACAGTCCAAAAAAATGCAGTCCGCCCACCCTTCTCTTTCTTGCTTAATTCTTGTCACCTGATCGTAGAATTTATCAAGCCTGTAAGGCAAGATTTACCCTCCTGAACCCATGTTGATGGTTGTCACGAAGTCTCTTTCTCCAGATGTGTTACTAGGTTTTTCTCACAATCTTCTCCATCACCTTGCATGGTATACAAGTAAGGACACTGGCCTGTGAGTTCAGTGCCTCTTGTCTGTCACCCTTTTGTATATTGGTACTACATTAGCAGTCTTCCATATTTCTGGTAGGTCCCCCGTGTGTGTGTGTGTGTGTGTGTGGGTGGGTGTGTGTGTGTGTGTGTGTGTGTGGTGTGGTGTGTGTGTGTGTGTGTGTGTTTTGTGAGTGTGAGTGAGAGTGTGTGTGAGTGTGAGTGCGTGTGAGTGTGTTAGTGAGAGTGTGGTGGGAGTGTGAGTTAGTGAGAGAGTGAGTATTCACCGACCAAGGGACACCACCCCTCAGGGTATATAGACAGTCTAGTCTACCTGATGTTTTTATGGAGAAGTCCATAGAGATGACCTCCAGACGAGAGAAAAAAAGTTCTCTACGGCAGGCCTAACCTTCTCTTTCCACAAAGGAGGAGAGGTGTTGTATGTGGCAACGTCGCAAAACCTGTTCTAAGACAATAAACGGATGCTACACCTCTACCCACGTGTATTATTGAATAGTGTTGAAACCGTCCAATCTCCCCCCATGTCTACTCTAAAGATGTAAGTAAATTAATATCTATTTCTATAAAGGACTATGATATATTTATATATATATTTATATATATTTATATTTATATTTTATTATATATAGTTATATATATACATAATATATATATAGAGAGAGAGAGAGAGAAGAGAGAGAGAGAGATAAGTAAGAGTGGGTTTGAGAAGTGGGAGCTGTTTTTGAATGAGGGGGAATATATTTATATTTATTATATATATATATATTATATATATATATATATATATATATATATATATATATATATATATAGTATATATATATATATATATATTATATATATATATATATATATATATATATATATATATTTATTATTTCTAGGTAAAGCGTGATGTCGAAAGCTGGCGATATTTGTAGAATTTGTGGGTGGGGCTCATCTCATCTCTTCGTACATGCGACATATTGCTGTCTCTTCTGCGGTCAAACTGTTTGTGTGCAGTCTAGTGGGGAACACAGGAGAAGCTGTGGAAGAGGTATATAGCTTCTTTTATTTACTTATTTATTTCAAAAAGTGAAATATTTAGATGGTTTCCCTTACCTCCATGAGAGTGGGAGAGTGAGAGTATATATTTATACTCTATTTCCTTCCTAGGAGGCAAACATCACTCGTCTACCCTCCATACCAGAGAGGCTGGGTTCATATGTCTCGTGTGTAAAACCACTCTGAGTCCTCACTCCACATTTGCCTGTGATACTTGTGAGACCTCTCTCTGTGATGGGTTGGTCTCTGAGCATCTTCAAACATGCCCCCAAGGTTGGTGAATAAACCCCACTCCACCTTTATTTCTCTTATGAAGCTTTTCTGAGAAGTGTTGTCTTATTATTGCTATCACTATTATTATTAATATTATTATTATTTTCCAGGGGCGATTCAGTGGCAGGTAAAATCATCACAGGGTCAGTTAGGAGAGGAACATGACAAAGCACAGTGTGACAATAACCCTTAAGCGGTGGTGGGGTTAGTCAGTCCAATGGTAATGGAGGGGAGGGGGGGGAGGAAGTGATGAGTGATGATGATAATGGTGATGATGATGGTGGTGGTGACATCTCTCAGGCAGGTCCTAGTGGTCTTAGACCTCTTGACAACAATCGAGATAATGGACTAATTAGTGATGAAAATTTCTCAGATGAGGAGGAGGATGATATAGTCACCCCCCACTTAATTAATAGGGTGGGGGCCCTGGGGGATCTCTTCACTAGAATGGAATATTCCATCCCCCCAGCCTTCGCCACAGACCCCATAGGGCTCCTAAGCAACTTTCGGGATTATTACATATCTGAAATAGAGAATTACATGAATTCTCTTAGGGGGCATGGTAATTTTACTTCTTCATTAAAAATCCTTCTCGAGGTGAAGGTTACACTTTTAAAACAACGACTCACAGAAGATGATGACTTTAGGGAACACTTCATAACGACACCTGCTAGACTGGTAACTCTTGAGGAGGTGGGTAATCTTATTGATAGCTGGGTGGGTTATATGATTACACGGTTGGAGGATCTCCTTTCAGAAACAGAAGGGAGTGGTTTCATACTATATAATGTCGATTTCCTGAAAATCGTCATCTGTAATGCCAGTGTAAGATCAGTTTTGGGGGATTATGTCCCTTATCCTCCCTTTCTAAGGGGGCGAAATGAGGTCTTCAACCCAAACCCTGTAGGAAACAACAGAACATGCATTATTCAATGCATCGCTGCTTTTCTGGCATCACAACAAGGGTGGAAATGGAGACGTATAGGGAGACTTGTAGAGTCTCACTCTAGGGTTAGGAAAATGGTCAAATACGACCATTTATCCTTCCCTCTCTCGTGGGAGGATATCTCTAAATTGGAGAGTAGTAATAAACTGTCCATTTTTTTGTATTCAATACACACACATACTGACGGTGTCTATCACGTCTCTCTTTGCCGTCGTGGCAGCAGACAGTACTCGGTCATAGTGCCATTATTGCTCTTGGGAGAGTCTCATGTGGCACTAATTAAAGAATTTGATAAGTTCCTACGGAACTTTACTCGTAGCCACAGACGAAAGACAGTCTTCTGTAGAAACTGTCTTTCAGAATATCAAAATTCCACAGAGCTAACAAACCACTCATCCTCCTGTGAGCTCACTCAGAAAATTATTTACCCACAGGAGGGGGACACACTTCATTTTACAAATACGGGGAAAGGTTACCCTCCTTCTCATGTGGCTTACTTCGACTTTGAGTCGTACTTAAGCACTGAGGATTGTCTAGGTTCTGTTACAGCCATACATAAGGCTATAGCATACAGCTATATAATTGTTGATAGGAACCACTCGGTTGTTGATAAATTTACATATTTTGGGGAGGACAGTGTCACACATTTCATGCGACGAGTTGCTACCAAATGGGAAATTATCAGATCCACTCTTCCCTATTATGAAATAGACATGTCTCTTGAGGATATGGTTCATTTTAGGAGGCAGTCACACTGTCAGTTTTGTGAAGAGGTATTTACCCTCACCAAATTCAAGTTTCAACATCATGAACACCTTAGGGAAAAGCTCAATTATATTGGAGCTCTATGCAACTATTGCAACCTACGACACAAGAATGCTCTAGAGAGTTTAGTCCTAATTGCTCACAATATGTCTTATGACATGGGCTTAATTTTGAGGGAGTTTGCCATGGGTTCAAATATTAAGAGCAATATCCTCATGAGACAGGGAACGAAATATCTTAAGGTGGAAATAGGGAAGCTTAAATTTCTCGATTCACTGGCTTTTATTACAGGTAGTCTTTCATCCCTAGCAAAGACCCACATAGATTCAGCCAGCCCCTTAACATTCACTCACTCAATGATAGAAGGTTTGCCTAAAGAGAGCCACCACCTTCTCTTAAGGGGGAAACAATTTTTCCTTATGAATATACCACTAAAATCAGCTGCTTTAATGATACAACACTCCCCCCTATTGAAATGTTTTACAGCTCCCTAAACAAATCAGGTATAACTTTGGATGAATATAGTCATTGTGGTAAAAACTCCAGGCAGTATATCTTCTTTTAATTGACTTCAGTAAATTAAAGTTTATCTTATTTTTTTTCTTAGTAGGTAAGAAATTGAGTGGACTGTATGTACTTGTTAAAACTGCCTGAAATTAATCTCACACAAATTGGGGGGGACAATTTGTAGCTTAAACCACTTTGTAATGGCTCCTTCTTAAACTACAAATTGTTTACCTAAGTTTAATTATATTATTTTATCATACCACATATGGTGGTCTAATCTACTATTATTTCAACAATTATTACTAGTTATGAATATACTACTACAATAACTAGAATGGCCTTATCTGAGCCTGTAGTAAGGGCCCACTAAGGCTGTGTCATGGTAGCATCTATGTGGGTGTGGCCCTGTGCCTCATGGTGCCAATGGCGGCTGTGGAGGCCTTCAAGGCTGGCAACAGCTAGGTACATGTGTAGTTCTACTGCTCAGCTACTTGCTGTTCCAAGTCACAATTTACCTGTTTGGGATGCAAGGAGTTAGTACATTTCCCTAAACATATCAATACAGGTATGACATGGTATGTGAGGGCTGTAAAAATGGGGTACACGTACATGGTGTTGGTGTTGTTCATATATCATGACCGCCACTACCATTTGGATATTAATCAGTGCACTAGAATAATAAACAAATACTTGGTAAGACGGATACTGGAGTGCTCTTATTTGTAGTAGTGATGTTGCTGTGGCAGTTTCTTAAGGCAGAGTAGGTCTATCCTGTGGCCATTATCACAACACACACGCGAGCTCCATTGTTATTGTTTTCGTGAGCGTGGCGTCTGTAAGAGACGCTCAGCCTCCCTTGTTCCAATATTTTTCTACTTCTAAGTTAAATTTACGTTAACAAGGGAATCAAGCTATATTTTGGTGTTAATAATTATATTCAGTCTTATTGAACACTTTTTTATTCAATTTAGACATTAAACTGTTGTATGAACAGTGGTTTAATAATGTAAATACTGCGGCGACGTCGATGACGTCACGGAGTCTCCCATTCTCTAATTTTAAGAGGATACTGTTAAGGGAAGACTATACTATTTGTGTGTCGGTTTCCCGACATAATTCCGGGGGGAAGAACACGGGTCGAAGTCCCGGTAAGGACTGCGATCACTTTATTCTTCTCCTACAGAATTATAATGCTGCTTTAATTTGAGTTTACATTGTTGAGCTGCAGTCCTTTGGGGACGTATGTCCCGTACTGGCGTATCGGGTGCTGGAAGTCGCTGTACGTCTTCGTTCCTGGCCAGTTCTAAAGGAACTAATTTCTCTAAAGTTTTGAGAGTAGTGTTGCCTCGGCATTTTACTTTCACTATTCTCAAGATGCCCTGGCTGTCTGGATGAACAGAGACTATTTGACCTAAAGGCCACTCTGAGCGTGGTCCATCACTATCCACCAGAACTATGTCACCAGGGTTCAAGTTAATTCTGTTGTAGGGGTTGTTTGCCCCGTAATGATACTCTCTCAGAGCTGTAAGGTATTCTCGAGTCCATACGTCATTCCACCGACTTATCACCCTTGATAGATGTTTGAAACGTTGAACCAAATCACTCTCTTTGACATATGAAGGATCCTCTGGTTCCTCGTCCGTAAGGGACACAAGTGTTTGAGAGGTCTACCATACATCAAATGAGCTGGACTTAATGGTTCACGCTGCAAAACATCATCAGAGAGGTAGGTAAGTGGTCGGTTATTGACTCGTGCTTCTATCTCTATGACTACTGTTTGAAGCTCCTGCAGGTCAATCTTTTGGCGGTGTGTAGGTTTTCCGTAGAGAACGTTTTACCGTACCAACCATGCGTTCATAGAAGCCTCCGTGCCATGGTGCTCTGGGAGGTATGAATTTCCAATGGCACTGCCGTTGATTAGGGCTGTGCGTACCTTTGGATGTGTCCAGATTTTCCTCAGACATGCTTCTCCTGCCACTAAGTTGGACCCATTGTCTGAGATCATTAACTTAGGACAGGATCTACGTGAAGCAAACCTGCGGAAAGCCTGTAAGAATGCTTCGGCACTCATATCGGGAGTCACTTCTAGATGGACTGCCCTTGTTGTGGCACAAGTAAAAAGACAGATGTAAGCTTTTACTGGTTTCTTGTCTTTAGTGCCTGTAGTGTTAGTGCTCCTGTGAAATCTACTCCTGTAGTCTCAAAGGGACGAATATGTACGACTCGCTCCTTCGGAAGTGGAGGTGGGCCAGGATATGGACACACTCTGGCATCGTATCTCCGGCAAACAACACAGGATTTGATTATTGATTTTACTGTCTGTCTACCTTGGGGTAGCCAGTACTGTTGTAAGTCTGTGAGAGTATCTAATACCCCACCATGCAGAGTGCAGTATTTGTGTATATGTAACACAATTAGTTTGCTTACTATGTGGTGACGAGGGAGCAATATTGGATTTTTTGCTTCCAAATCTATGTCAGCGTGCTGTAAGCGGCCTCCGCATCTGATTATGTTATAATTGTCAGTGTCTAACCAGAGACCCAGATCACGTTGTAGCTTCTTTGGAACATTGTCAAATTCTGTCCCGAATGTGTCGATCTGAGCTCTTTTGACCCAATACCTTAGGGCATTAGGGAATTTATGCTTGATTCCTATTTTCTTTAGAAAATCAAACACTACTTGGGTGACACCTATAAGTTTGTTCAGTTCAGAGTACCGAGTAGGATCAATTACCAAAGTCCGAGGTGGTTCTGGGTTCTCAGTGGGAACAGTAACATTGGTCACAATGACTTGTGGCTTTTGTTCAGGCCACTGGTCGCTGATTAGCCACTGAGGTCCATTGAACCACATCTCTGCCTTTGTTAATTGCCGTAAAGTCAGTCCTCGGGAGAGATAGTCAGCTGGATTCTCTTTTGTGGGTACATATCTTAGTTTATACCCTGCTGACAACTCTCGTATTTCCTTAACGCGGTTACTCACGTAAGGATTCTTACTGTTATTGTTCTTAACCCACTGTAGTACTGCCTCATTATCTGACCAAACTACTGTTTCTTTAAAGTGGATGTGGCGTAAGGCCTTGATCAAATAATGAGCCAATCTTACTCCTAACAGTAAGGCTGTTAATTCCAGTTGTGGCAGTGATCTTTCTTTAAAGGTGCCACTCTGGCCTTTGATGTGAGCAAATGGCTTGCCCATTTGTGACCAGGTAAGCTACTGTTCCATAAGCCTTTCCTGAGGCATCACAGAATACATGTAGCTTAATTGGTTCTTTTTCATTTACTACTGTGTTCCTGGGGACTTGACAGACTCTAGGGTACTTAAATCTTTTACTAAACCTTGCCATTTTTCTTGTAGGGCAGGTGTTAGAAGATCATCCCAGCCTATCTTTTGTTGCCAACATTCCTGTATTATCAACTTCCCATTAATCAGTACTGGGCTTAATAGTCCTAATGGGTCGAAGGTTTGCTGACTTGTGATAGTAATTTTCTCATTGTTAAGTTAGTGGTATCAGGCTCCACTGACTTGATTGTCAACTGATCTGTGTCGTGTTCCATTCGACACCTAGTACCTTTGTCATCTCGGGTACCTGGTAATCGGGAAATTCAGTTGAGATCAGTTGATTTAATTTTTCATTGTTAGAGACCCAAGATTGGAGAGGCATATTGGCTCCCATTAATTCTCGATTGGCCTCATGGTATATGTCCAACAGTTTACTTTCACTGTTGGTTGTACCTTGAAAATTATCCACATACAGGTTTTTGCTAATTCTGTCTTGTTTGGGCTATTGGACTTCTTCAAGTGCGTATCCAAGGTAGCTTGGAGCAGAAAAGGAGATGACGTGCGCCAAAAGGACAGAGGCAAACGGTAAGTGATTAATTCACTGTTCGGATCGTTAGGATCCTTAATCCATAGGAACTTTGTGTAGTTCCGGTCTTCTTCTTGAAGACCTACCCTAAGGAATGCCTTGCTGATTG
>WNGS01038168.1:0-12500 GCA_020271785.1 Procambarus virginalis
GTCTCTTCAAGAGGTTGCATGGCGTTTCACTTTCCTTCTTATGATGTCTTCAATGAAACCATTGGAGAAGCCGTTGTTGACTAGGACCTGCCTTACTCTACAGAGTTCTTCGTCGACTTGCTTCCATTCTGAGCTGTGGCTGAGAGCACGGTCGACATAAGCGTTAACAACACTCCTTTTGTACCTGTCTGGGCAGTCACTGTTGGCATTTAGGCACATTCCTATGTTTGTTTCCTTAGTGTAGACTGCAGTGTGGAAACCTCCGCTCCTTTCCATGACTGTTACATCTAGAAAGGGTAGCTTCCCATCCTTCTCTATCTCGTAAGTGAAACGCAACACAGAATTCTGCTCAAACGCCTCTTTCAGCTCCTGCAGATGTCTGACATCAGTTACCTGTGTAAAAATGTCGTCAACATACCTGCAGTATATGGCCGGTTTCAAGTTCAAGTCGACTAAGACTTTTTTCTCGATAGTACCCATGTAGAAGTTCGCAAACAGGACACCTAGGGGAGAACCCATGGCGACCCCATCTACTTGCTTATACATGTGCCCATCCGGGCTCAAGAAGGGTGCCTCCTTAGTACAAGCTTGGAGTAGTTTCCTCAGGATATTTTCTGGTATGTCAAGAGGAGTACAGGCCGGATCACGATACACTCGGTCCATTATCATCCCGATTGTTTCATCCACAGGTACGTTGGTAAACAGTGATTCTACGTCCAACGAGGCTCTTATCCCTGTGGCCCGTGTTCCCCGCAGTAAGTCAACAAATTCCTTCGGGGACTTCAGGCTGAAGGCGCAAGGGACATAAGGAGTCAGTAAGCCGTTGAGTCGTTTCGCCAGTCTGTACGTGGGTGTGGGTATCTGGCTGATGATTGGCCGAAGTGGGTTTCCAGGCTTATGCGTCTTGACATTTCCATACGCATATCCAGGTTTATATTCCCCAATAATCTTTGGCAGGTGGAGTCCGGATTTCTTGGCATTCACAGTTTCAATCAATTTGTTGACCTTTGCTTTCAATTCGGCTGTAGTATCCTTCGTTACCCTTTGGAATTTAGTTTGGTCAGAGAGTATGAGGTTCATTTTCGCCAGATATTCGTCTTTCTTAAGGATGACGTATATTGGCGACTTGTCGCCTCTCCTGATAACTATCTCCTTGTTCTCACGAAGGCTCTTAGCTGCCGCTGACTCCTTATGTCCCTTGCGCCTTCAGCCTGAAGTCTCCAAAGGAATTTGTTGACTTACTGCGGGGAACACGGGCCACAGGGATAACAGCCTCGTTGGACGTAGAATCACTGTTTACCAACGTACCTGTGGATGAAACAATTGGGATGATAGCGGACAGAGTGTATCGTGATCCAGCCTGCACTCCTCTTGACATACCAGAAAGCGTTCTAAGGAAACTACTCCAAGCTTGTACTAAAGAGGCACCCTTCTCGAGCCCGGATGGGCACATGTATAAGCAAGTAGATGGGGTTGCCATGGGTTCTCCCCTAGATGTCCTGTTTGCGAACTTCTACATGGGTACCATCGAACAAAAGGTCTTAGTCGATATGAACTTGAAACCGGCCATATACTGCAGGTATGTTGACGACATTTTTACACAGGTACCTAATGTCAGACATCTGCAGGAGCTGAAGGAGGCATTTGAGCAGAATTCCGTGTTGCGTTTCACTTACGAGATGGAGAAGGATGGGAAACTACCCTTTCTAGATGTAACAGTCATGGAAAAGAGCGGAGGTTTCCACACTGCAGTCTACACTAAGGAAACAAACATAGGAATGTGCCTAAATGCCAACAGTGACTGCCCAGACAGGTACAAAAGGAGTGTTGTTAACGCTTATGTCGACCGTGCTCTCAGCCACAGCTCAGGATGGAAGCAAGTCGATGAAGAACTCTGTAGGGTAAGGCAGGTCCTAGTCAACAACGGCTTCTCCAATGGTTTCGTTGAAGACATCATAAGAAGGAAGGTGAAACACCATGCAACCTCTGAAGAGACAACTAACACAACACCTGTACCCCCTATTAGACTATTTTACAGGAACTTCTTTTCCACAGCTCATAAAACGGAGGAAAGGGTCCTGAAAGATATTGTTAATAGAAACGTTATCCCTACAGACAAAAATCAGAAGATACAATTGACGATTTACTATAAAACCAAGAAAACTGCCAACCTACTCATGAGAAACTCTCCAGACACAAAGCAGAACGCTTTGAAAGAGACCAATGTCGTCTATGCCTTCAAATGCCCACTTGGGGACTGTAAGCCTCAAAGAACTCAGTATATAGGCAAGACAACAACATCTCTTTCCAGGCGATTAACGATGCATAAGCAACAGGGCTCTATCAAGGAACATATAATCTCTTCCCACAACCAGACCATCACCAGAGAAGTCTTAACAAAAAACACGGAAATCATCGATAGATACAGCGATAGCAGGCGGCTTGATATCTGCGAGGCACTACACATTAAGAAGTCAACACCAGCAATCAACAGCCAATTAATGCACAATTATATTCTACCCACTTCAAGACTCCGCTCCAATATAGAAGCATCAAGAAATATGGGCCAATAGGCCCTCTGCATTTACTTCCATTCTTCCCTTTAGCTTATACCCCATTCTGGCTTGTGTTGAAAGTTTGTTTTTACCTCATCCAAAACTATTGTAACATATCACCTCACCCAAATGCAGGTATAAAAAATCGAAGATGTTTAAGCTCTATTCAGTTATAGTTGTGTGTGTGTAAACTAAAGTCTTTGAAAATGTAATAAGTTTTACGAAACGCGCTCAAGTGTCGCGTCAGACTAGAAATAAAAATGAATTTTGGAGAACTGATTTTTCAATTACCACCGACAGTGAAAAGAAATATAAGAAATATAGAGAAAATTCGTGTTAGAATTATTAATCTTACTTTTTCGGTCATATTTAATAATATATTTCTACAGGAAAGACTGCTACCAAAATATACTAATATATATATATATATATATATATATATATATATATATATTATATATATATATATATACACATATATATATATATATATATATATATATATATATATATATATATATATATATATATATATATATATATATATATATATATATATATATTGGTGTATACTGGCAGCAGGTTTTCTTTCAAACATGTCTCATTGAATATGACCGCATATTCTGTATTTACTATCTTCTGATTTAGGGCTTCTATCCCTCTAACTATTTTCTTAGCATCAGGGCTTAGCTGAAATAGGAGTTCTCCAAAACTCATTTTCGTAATTTCAGGGTGAAGAAAAGAGGTGAATTACTATAGAATGTATTACACTTATTTATACAATTTGCACAACGTTTCGAACCACCATGGTTCATTCTCAAGTGAAGTGATTTTACAATGCTGGTGGATTTTATACTCGCACTGGGTCAGGTGATAAGACAATATAGATGAAAACATGGGGGGATACATAAAGGATAAATTTGGGGTGAAACATAAGAACATAAGAATAGAGGTAACTGCAGAAGGCTTATTGGCCCATACGAGGCAGCTCGTATCTACATACAAAGATTAATCAAGTGTAATTGGCCTGTTATGTTGAACATTGTCTTCTGTGTTGGTATCGTTATGTTCTTGTCTTGTCCTTACTCTCATGGTAGGTAGAGTAAATAGTTCCGTGATTTGGGTGTTCATGGTAGGTTGTTCTATTCTTATGTGAATTGCTTCAAGAATTTGTAATCTTCTTGCATCTTGGGTTTTGTCTATTATACATGTATTTTTGTTCAACATTTCTCTTGTTAGGGTGATGTCATGGGCTTGTCTCATGTGATTCCTAGGGACACCGGATTGAAGATGACATGTCAAACGCCTCGTAAGCTTGGTCGACGTCATACCTATGTACTTAGATTTAAGGTTACATCCTTCGTGGGGGCATGTGTACATGTATACAACGCTTAACTGCTGTAGAGGGTTCTCTGTCGGCTTCGGGCTGTTTTTGATAAGGAGTTCGGAAGTCTTCTTGGTTTTGTAGAATATTATCAGGTTTATGTTTTGGTTAGGAGCAATGCATTTTACTCCTTTACGGATTATTTCATTCATTATTCTTTCCTCTTATATATGTTCACTGTGCATGGTTGATTTGTAATATAATTTTATTGGAGGCATTGTGGTTTCTGTTCTAGGTTCAGGATTATACCATCGGTCCAAGTGTCTTCTTACAGCAGCGTTTATTTCCGCGTTGCTATATCCGTTGTTCACTAGTACCTGAGTTACACTTTCAAACTCTCTACTCACGTTGCTCCATTCAGAGCAGTGGGTAAGCGCTCGACGAATATAAGCATTGAGAACACTGGCTTTGTATCTTTGGGGGCACTCACTTCTACCGTTCAGGCATAATTCTATATTGGAAGCTTAGTATATACGTTGGTGCTTAAAGAGGTTCCTGTTTTTGTTATTAGTACATCCAAGAATGGCAGACTGTTATTTTCAATATTTTCATGTGTAAATCGGAGTACTGACTCTCTCTCTAGATGTCTTTTTAGGTCAATTAGTTCATCTGAGTCTTTTACTATTAGGAATATGTCATCTACATAACGGCAATATACAGTTGGTTTTTGTCTGCTACTGAAGACCCTGTCTTCGATGGTTCCCATATAAAAATTAGCAAATAAAACTCCTAAGGGGGAGCCCATTGCTACTCCGTCTATTTGTAAATACATGTCTCCTTGTGGACTGATGAAAGAGACTTCCTTTGTACATGCTTCGAGAAGACTCTTCAAGTGTGGCTCAGGTATGTCTAATTTGGGGGTGCTCTCGTCTCTGTATACTCTGTCCAGTATCATTCCTATGGTTGTGTCGACTGGGACGTTGGTAAATAGGGATTCCACGTCCAGGGAAGCAATGATTCCATCGGGCTGGGTAGATTTGATTAATTCTAGGAAATCTGCTGATGATTGTAGACTATACTTACTTGGAGTGTATGGAGTTAGGAGTTCATTGAGTTTTTTTGCCAGGTGTTAAGTTGGAGTTGGTATTTGGCTGATTATAGGGCGTAGTGGGATACCTGGTTTGTGTGTCTTGACGAAAATGAGTTTTGGAGAACTCCTATTTCAGCTAAGCCCTGATGCTAAGAACATAGTTAGAGGGATAGAAGCTCTAAATCAGAAGATAGTAAATACAGAATATGCGGTCATATTCAATGAGACACACACACACACACACACACACACACATATATATATATATATATATATATATATATATATATATATATATATATATATATATATATATATATATATGTCGTACCAAGTAGCCAGAACGCACTTCTCGGCCTACTATGCAAGGCCCGATTTGCCTAATTGGCCGAGTAATTTTCTTTATTTTCATAAATTGTTTCCAGTTAGTTTATGAGAATTATTATTACTATATTATATAAGAACATATATTATTGACTTAGTTTAGGTTAAGATTGGTTAGGTTAGGTAGGGTTGGTTAGGTCTGGTCATATATCTACGTTAGTTTTGACTCAAATTTAAACAAATTACCTCATACATAATGAAATGGATACTTTATCATTTCATAAGAAAAAAATATGAAAAATATATAAATTCAGGAAACTTGGCTTATTAGGCAAATCGGGCCTTGCATAGTAGGCCGAGTATTGCATTCTGGCTACTACTAGGTACAACATTATATATATATATATATATATATATATATATATATATATATATATATATATATATATGCAAACAAGCCTGAATGGTCCCCAGGACTAGATACAACTGAAAACTCACACCCCAAAAGTGACTCGAACCCATACTGCCAGGAGCAACGCAACTGGTATGTACAGGGACGCCTTAAACCACTTGACCATCACGACCGGACATAAGGAAGTGATAGCCGAGGCTATATGAACCACTTCCCCGCCGGCACTCGGATGGTAATCTTGGCAATAGCATTTTATTCAGGCTTGTTTGCATTTGTGTTCCTCACGTGTTGCCCCAAAAAATGAGGTGATTTGATAAAATGCTATGCCCAAGATTACCATCCGAGTGCCGGTGGGGAAGTGGTTCATATAGCCTTGGCTATCACTTCCTTATGTCCGGTCGTGATGGTCAAGTGGTTTAAGGCGTCCTTGTACATACCAGTTGCATTGCTCCTGGCAGTATGGGTTCGAGTCACTTCTGGGGTGTGAGTTTTCAGATATATATACATATATATATATATATATATATATATATATATATATATATATATATATATATATATATATATATATATTATATATATATATATTGTGACGGTGTTCCCACCCTTCTAATTCTCCCACGCCTGCTGTAAGAGTCATGTCCACTATTCCCGAGCGTTCTCTACATTGCAGGCATCAATTGAACATATGTGGGAGAGAACAGTATTCTCGATGAGCCGAGAAATTTGCGAAAATATAGTATTTTGGCCTGTGGGATAGGCCCTTTAGGGAGCCAATATGGCGCTGGCGAGTCTGTTCTCCCGCCAAAACTGTGTGACGTCAGTGGCGCCAGATTGGTCACCGTCAGCGACGTGGCACTGGGAGCCAATGAAAACCGACTTTGGAAAAAGTGACGTCACATAGGCATGGGGGTCCAGCCGTGGTGGCGCCTTGGCGATATCAGTCTTTCACGACACGTCCGAGAGGTAGGACGCGCGATCGGTCATCCTGTCAGAGTGACGGATTTACCGAACTCCGGTGGATGTAAGCGTCTCCAGTTGTTAGCGCGCACTCTGTGAGGTCTTCCTGCAACCCAGATGTGGCTCAGATAAGGAATTGACAGAATATTGAGCAACAAGTGCTCAGGGACAGGTGCGTTGCAAGAAGTGGGCCGGGCATCGACGTGTGACGTCCTTGGCAGTTCACCAGTATAAGAGACAGCTTAGTGGCCGGGCCAATCCACCGTGAGTGAACCGGGTTGACCGCCTTGTCAACCAGGTTGAACGTGTGATCGACGATCCTGTCAAGTTTGACAGTAACCCCACCTTCGTGGAACCCTACGAGTCAACAGTTGGATGCAAGCACGTCGAGAAGTCTTCCCAAATACCTAGCGATATATCTAGACGACGAGGGAATTGACAGTGAAGTGAGCTTCAAGTGCTCTGAAGTCGGGTGCTGTGCGTGTGGAGCTTAAGCAGTATCGTCTGGGACGGCTGATAACTTCACAGTGACTTCGTAGTGGTGAGAGGCAGTTCCTCTGGGAGTACAGTGACAAGGACTAATTGGGAAACGTACGACGACCGCCGAGACGTAGGCTGGCTGCCGTAGTTGGGAGGAAAGTTGACGGCCAGGAGACCGACTTCAACCCTGCGACGTACTGTAGAGGAAGGAGCACGGACCTGCAGTGTACAGAAGCGGCGAGACGCGATAATCCTAAGGCGTTGGCTTGTGTTTCTGGATGGTGTACGAGGCGAGAGCCTGGACCAGGAGCTACAACCCAACTGTCATCCTAGGATAGGTGAAGTAGGTGTTTACAGTTACCCTCCCATTTCCCCTTTAGTTAGCTATATATTTTCTTGTCAGGATATTTTATATGTCGTGAGCAAGTCTCACCTGAGTCTAAGTCACAGAGAGCACAGTGTGTGGTGAGGCTACCCAGAGCGCTCACAGTATCAGTTTACATATATATATGTGTGGGTGTGTGCAAGCACCAGGATTCATCAAAGAATTGACTGTGACTATTATTAATTTCCTGTGATTATTATTATTATATATATTGGTAGTAAACCAGATATTGGTGTTAGGCTATGAGCCTAGAATTTATTGATATAAATGCCTGTGTATTGATCTCCATGATTTATTGATATACATGCCTGTGTGTTGATCTCTATGATCTATTGATATAAATGCCTGTGTGTTGATCTCCATGATCTATTGATATAAATGCCTGTGTATTGATCTCCATGATTTATTGATATACATGCCTGTGTGTTGATCTCTATGATCTATTGATATAAATGCCTGTGTGTTGATCTCCATGATCTATTGATATAAATGCCTGTGTATTGATCTTCATGATATATATATATGCCTGTAATTTGATTATTGATTATCTATGACAAGCCTGTGTACTGAATAATATCATATACGTGAAGTGATTGCCAGTGATATCTCTTTAAGAGAAAGTATAGATATAAAGAAAAGTTCAGTGATCAAGCGAGTGCATTCACAGTAAATATTATTAAGAATAGAGTAATCTTTTGGTACGGTGAAAAGTCACTGTGAGTGCAGTGTGAATAAGATATTGATCGTGAGGCCAGTGAAATCATAAGTATGCCATGTGAATGTTGAATACAGTGTTTTGTGGAAAAGTTAAATAAACGGGGATCGTGATAGAATTAGAAAACAAGTACTAATCTTTTCTCACGGTCGCGAGGGTCCCGGTCAGCTGACATCTGACAGGTGACGCGTGGCGCTGCCGGTGTTACCATATTGGTGCGCTCCAGAATATTCTGCTATGGATTGAGCAGTCGTCAAATATTGTTCCTGATACATTGATGCATATATATTTCTCGTTGTCTTTTAAGTAAAAAACCAAAACTCTTTGGTGTTTGATATCATCCCCTCCATTTATCTTGTGACCGTGTAATGAAGTAAAACAGAGTGACCTGCCTGATACCATATTATTTGAAATTGCTCTTACCACAATTACCATAATTACACCTCACCACTGCAGTGTTACTGGACACCTAAAAACACCAGTTGGCGACCTTAAAGGCTGTGTAAGAGTTCTGTGTCGGGGCGGGCCACAGATTGAGGGAACGATCTGTGCCCCCACTCATCTTGAAATTTAAGGCCGGTTGTGAGATCGACTGGGGTACTCTCCGGGCGAGCAGTGGAGCCTAGAGGATCGAGGGAAGACCCGCAGAACGACGGTGAGTAAAGGTTATTGTCGGAGCAACCACCTGGAAGGGAGATCCGATCTACCTTTGCTTTAACCCTTCACTAACGAGAACCGTGAAACCCCGACAATATATATATATATATATATATATATATATATATATATATATATATATATATATATATATATATATATACACACCCTGAGGTACACTTTACTTTTCGTTGTCTATATTCACACTTCAGCCCAGGATAACGTCCAGTGCTAAAATACATTTGACGGATGGTCATTACGCTGCTGTGGTGGGCTTAATAACCCTCTAAGGGTCTGGAGGCTGATAGGCTGCAAGCAGCCCAATGGTACACACACCCAGATGAGTAGGAACATAACGCTGGCTAACTGAGGGAGGAGCTAAGCCTATATCACCCTACACGAGCCAGAGATGTATGTGGAGCCCTCAGGCCAACCTCAACAGTAGTGTCAGAGTGTGTGAAGTACAGATACCATTTCCAGCGATGTATAAAGGTATATATTTGATATATGGGGTTATAGCTTGATTGTATGAATGGCAGTTATTTTAAATGGTTCTGTATGAGTGATATATTGTGTTAGATATACCCACAAGGCCAGGGTGAATGTGAGGTTCACTCACTTCTTGCCTGAGTAAATGTTGGTGGGTTAGTTGTACTCACCTAGTTGTACTCATCTAGTAGCACTCACATAGTTGTATTCACCTAGTTGTACTCACCTAGTTGTACTCACCTAGTTGTACTCACATAGTTGTACTCACTTAGTTGTACTCACCTAGTTGTACTCACCTAGTTGTACTCACCTAGTTGTACTCACCTAGTTGTACTCACCTAGTTGTACTCACTTAGTTGTACTCACATAGTTGTATTCACATAGTTGTCCTCACCTAGTTGTACTCACCTAGTTGTACTCATCTAGTTGTACTCACCTAGTTGTACTCACGTAGTTGTACTCACCTAGTTGTACTCACCTAGTTGTACTCACCTAGTAGCACTCACCTAGTAGCATTCACCTAGTTGTACTCACCTAGTTGTACTCACCTAGTTATACTCACCTAGTAGCACTCACCTACTTGTACTCACGTAGTTGTACTCACCTAGGTGTACTCACCTAGTTGTACTCACCTAGTTGTACTCACCTAGTTGTACTCACCTAGTTGTACTCACCTAGTTGTACTCATCTAGTAGCACTCACCTAGTTGTACTCACCTAGTTGTACTCACCTAGTTGTACTCACCTAGTTGTACTCACCTAGTTGTACCCACCTAGTAGCACTCACCTAGTTGTACTCACCTAGTTGTGCTTGCGGGGGTTGAACTCTGGCTCTATGGTCCCGCCTCTCAACTATCAATCAACAGGTGTACAGATTCCTGAGCCTACTGGGCTCTATCATATCTGCACTTGAAACTGTGTATGGAGTCAGCCTCCACCACATCACTGCCTAACGCATTCCACCTGTTAACTACTCTGACACTGAAAAAGTTCTTTCTAACGTCTCTGTGGCTCATTTGGGTACCTAGTTTCCACCTGTGTCCCCTTGTTCGCGTACCACCAGTATTAAACAGGGTGGTTCGCGAAATGCAGTGAGTGGTACTCCATCAGCTTACATGGTATGCAGATTAGGGTCACTGGCCTGTAGTTCATGCCTCCTGTCTATCCGCCTTCTTGTATATCGGGAACAGGTTTGCCGCCTTCCAAATTTCTGGCAGTTCACCTGTTACCAGTGATTTGTTATACACTATGGAGAGTGGCAGGCACAGTGCTTCTGCTCCTTCCTTTAGTATCCATGGTGAGATTCCATATGGGCCTATATCCTTTGTCACATCCAAATATAGCAAAAGCTTCCTTACTCTCCACTAGTAATCTCAAATTCCTCTAGTGGTGTCTGGTTAATTATGTTTTCTCTTATCTCTCTGGAACTTCTCCTTGCTCTAATGTGAAGACTTCCTGGTTTTTCATATTGAGTTCCTCGCATAACTTCTTTGTCATTTGTAGTGAATTGTTGCCCCTATCCTCAGTTTCATTACCTGTTCCTTCACTGTGTCTTTCTCCTGATGTGGCTGTGAGCAATTGGGTTGGGTCTTAGCCTTGCTTGCTATGTTGTGTGTGTATGTGGTGTGTGTGTGTGTGGTGTGTGTGTGTGGTGTGTGTGTGTGTGTGTGTGTGTGTGTGTGTGTGTGGTGGTGTGTGGTGTGTGGTGTGTGTGTGTGTGTGTGTGGTGTGTGTGTGTGTTCACCTAGTTTGTGTTTGCGGGGGATGAGCTCTGCTCATTCGGCCCGCCTCTCAACTGTCAATCAATCAACTGTTACTAACTACTAAGTACTATCCCCCCCCCACACCCAGGAAGCAGCTCCGTAACAGTTGTCTAACTCCCAGGTACTTATTTACTGCTAGTAACAGGTGCATCAGGGTAAAAGAAAATTTGCTGCCATTTGTTTCTCCCTGGGTTCGGGAATCGAAACTGGGCCACAGAATTACGAGTCCTACGCATGTCCGCTCAGCTACCAGACCCCTTGTGTGTGTGTGTGTGTACTCACCTAGTTGTACTCACTTAGTTGTGCTTGCGGGGGGTTGAGCTCTGGCTCTTTGGTCCCGCCTCTCAACCGTCAATCAACAGGTGTACAGTTTCCTGAGCCTATGGGCTCTATCATATCTACACTTGAAACTGTGTATGGAGTCAGCACTCACCACATCGCTTCCTAATGCATTCCATTTGTCACCACTCTGACACTAAAAAAGTTCTTTCTAAATCTCTGTGGCTCATTTTGGCACTCAGTTTCCACCTGTGTCCCCTAGTGCGTGTGCCCCTTGTTTTAAACAGCCGTCTTTATCAACCCTGTCGATTCCCCTGAGAATCTTGAATGTGGTGATCAGTCCCCCCCTAACTCTTCTGTCTTCCAACGAAGTGAGGTTTAATTCATGCAGTCGCTCCTCGTAGCTCATACCTCTCAGCTCGGTACTAGTCTGGTGGCAAACCTTTGAACCTTTTCCAGTTTAGTCTTATGCTTGACTAGATAGGGACTCCATCGTGGAGCCGCATACTCCAGGATTGGTCTGACATATGTGGTATATAATGTTCTGAAAGATTCCTTCACAGTTTCTAAAAGGCCGTTCTTTGTTAGCCAACCTGGCATATGCTGCTGATGTTATCCTCTTGATATGAGTTCAGGGGACAGGTCTGGCGTGATATCAACCCCCAGGTCTTTCCTCTCTCTCTGACTCTTGAAGTATTTCATCTCCCAAATGATACCTTGTATCTGGTCTCCTGCTTCCTACCCCTATCTTCATTACATACATTTGCTTGGGTTAAACTCTAACACGCCATTTGTTCGACCATTCTTGCAGCTTGTCCAGGTCTTCTTGAAGTCTCAAGCTGTCCTCCTCGTCTTAATCCTTCCCTAATTTTGGCGTCGTCAGCAAACATTGAGAGGAATGAGGATCTAACCCTCTGGAGATCATTTACGGATATCAGAAACAGGATAGGTCCAAGTACAGAACCCTGTGGGACTCCACTGGTGACTTCACGCCAGTCTGAGGTCTCACCCCTCATGTAACTCTCTGTTTCTATTGCTAGGTACTCCCTATCCACTGGAAGCCCTACC
>WNGS01038169.1:0-13328 GCA_020271785.1 Procambarus virginalis
CCCAACATGGCACGGGAGCCCCAACATGGGACGGAGCCCCAACATGGGACGGGAGCCCCAACATGGGACGGAGCCCCAACATGGCACGGGAGCCCCAACATGGCACGGAGCCCCAACATGGGACGGGAGCCCCAACATGGGACGGTAGCCCCAACATGGGACGGTAGCCCCAACATGGGACGGAGCCCCAACATGGCACGGGAGCCCCAACATGGCACGGGAGCCCCAACATGGCACGGGAGCCCCAACATGGGACGGGAGCCCCAACATGGGACGGTAGCCCCAACATGGGACGGGAGCCCCAACATGGCACGGGAGCCCCAACATGGGACGGGAGCCCCAACATGGCACGGGAGCCCCAACATGGGACGGGAGCCCCAACATGGCACGGGAGCCCCAACATGGGACGGAGCCCCAACATGGCACGGGAGCCCCAACATGGGACGGGAGCCCCAACATGGGACGGTAGCCCCAACATGGGACGGAGCCCCAACATGGCACGGGAGCCCCAACATGGCACGGGAGCCCCAACATGGGACGGGAGCCCCAACATGGGACGGGAGCCCCAACATGGGACGGGAGCTGCAACATGGGACGGAGCCCCAACATGGGACAGGAGCCCCAACATGGGACGGAGCCCCAACATGGCACGGGAGCCCCAACATGGGACGGGAGCCCCAACATGGCACGGGAGCCCCAACATGGACGGAGCCCCAACATGGGACAGGAGCCGCAACAAGGCGTCAGACATACAGACAGACATGTTATGGGAGGCTGCCCCCTCCCAGGAAGCATGTTTGGGCGTGATCGGTCAAAGGTCTTTTGGCCGAGCTATGAAGTGTGGCCTTGAAACTTACAAATTACTTTTCGGCCTCCATTGGCAGCTGATATCTCCTGGAGGAGTTAAAGTTTACTTTACGCATTCATATGTGTGTCTACAAGATCTTAGCTCTTGGACCCCCGCCTCGCCACTAATCGGTAATCTAATGTATCGTATCCCCGATCTTTTTAACGGTTGGATATCACTATATTGTTAAATTAGTCACTGAGTCGCTGTCAGAGGCTAATGACCAAACGTCTAGGGCTAGCCTCACACAATTTTAACAATAATATCCCTCCTAATGTTTTCACTCCCTATTCACGCCCTGCTGAGTGGCAGCTCTCAAGCACATTCCCGCGTCGACCAGGGTACCGGGTCGGCCCCGCATATCGCTAAATGGCAAGTTTGATTGACTCCTGTCAACATCTTCAAAGGCAGAGGAAAAGTAGATGCAAACATGTTGTTATAGATTCAGCTACTCGGAACAAGTTCCGAGTAGCACGGGCTATGGTGAGCCCGTGACTTACCTGGCACAGGAGCGGGGCAAGTAGCACGGGCTATGGTGAGCCCGTAACTTACCTGGCACAGGAGCGGGGCAAGTAGCACGGGCTATGGTGAGCCCGTAACTTACCTGGCACAGGAGCGGGGCAAGTAGCACGGGCTATGGTGAGCCCGTAACTTACCTGGCACAGGAGCGGGGCAAGTAGCACGGGCTATGGTGAGCCCGTAACTTACCTGGCACAGGAGCGGGGCAAGTAGCACGGGCTATGATGAGCCTCGTGGACAGGAGATGTCTCCCGTCTGGATGCAGACAGAAGTAACTATATATATATATCCCCATGTTGAATAAGGCGAGGTGTTACCCGGGCGAGTGGACTGGGTTGGGAAGATTGATGATGATTGATGAAGATTAAGCCACCCAAGGGGTGGCACGGGCATGAATAGCCCGTAAATGGAGGGTGTTTGAAGCCGTTACCTGTACCAGTAGTTGCTACTGTACATCTGAGGAGGAATGGGGGTGTAAAAAGTGGAAGTATAGTGTGGAAAGGAAGTTTCGGCATCACAGAGAGTAGAGCCGGGGCTCAACCCAGCAACTGGGCGAGGATTTGTGGATAAATAGCAGAATCTATCCCATAGACAGTCAGAGAACACTGTATAAACATCAGAGGTCTGCGGTTGTTCAACACCTTCCCAGCGAGCATAAGAAATATTGCTGGAACAACCGTGGACATCTTCAAGAGAAAACTAGATGGTTTTCTTTAAGAATGCCGGACCAACCGGGCTATGGTGGATATGTGGGCCTGCGGGCTGCTCCAAGCAACAGCCTGGTGGACCAAGCTCTCACAAGTCGAGCCTGGCCTCGGGTCGGACTTGGGGAGTAGAAGAACTCCCAGAACCCCATCAACCAGGTATCATGAGGCGGCATGAATTGAAAGAAACGTTGTCGTCTTACCTATATATAGAGATCGAACCCGGGGCCAGATTCACGAAGCAGTTATGCAAGCACTTATGAACCTGAGGGCCAGATTCACGAAGCAGTTACGCAAGCACTTACGAACTTGGGGCCAGATTCACGAAGCAGTTACGCAAGCACTTATGAACCTGAGGGCCAGATTCACGAAGCAGTTACGCAAGCACTTACGAACTTGGGGCCAGATTCACGAAGCAGTTACACAAGCACTTACGAACGTGTACACCTTTCCTCAATCCTTGACGGCTTTGGTTACATTTATTAAACAGTTTACAAGCATGAAAACTTGCCAATCAACTGTTGTTATTGTTATAAACAGCCTCCTGGTGCTTCGGAGCTCATTAACTGTTTTTTGTTTAACTATTTGTTTGACTGGTTTTTTTTTTTTTAACTGTTTGAGCTCATTAACTGTTTTTTAACATAATTGTAAACAAAGCCGCCAAAGATTGAGAAAAGATGTACAAGTTCGTAAGTGCTTGCGTAACTGCTTCGTGAATCTGTCCCCAGGTTCGTAAGTGCTTTCATAACTGCTTCGTGAATCTGGCCCCTGATGAGAGAGAGAGACTGGTGAAGTGACGTTGTTATTGTTTTAGATTTAGCTACTGAAAACGAAGTGTCCATGTAGCACGGGCTATGGTGAGCCCGTAATCTGAAGTGACTGAGGTCATGGGTAGTTATACTGCAGATGGTGGTGACGTCCTGTCACCGAGGCTTGGAACTATGACCCGGCAAGGTAACAGACAGTTACCCAGACGTGATGGGTCGGCGGCGTACTCTACTTGCCTAGAGTAGAAGAACTCCCAGAACCCCATCAAGCAGAAAGGCTTCGAGGGTGTGACAAAGTGAGCCACCCCCATGACTTAGCTCCAGGGTGTGGCAAAGTGAGCCACCCCCATGACTTAGCTCCAGGGTGTGGCAAAGTGAGCCACCCCCATGACTTAGCTCCAGGGTGTGGCAAAGTGAGCCACCCCCATGACTTAGCTCCAGGGTGTGGCAAAGTGAGCCACCCCCATGACTTAGCTCCAGGGTGTGGCAAAGTGAGCCACCCCCATGACTTAGCTCCAGGGTGTGGCAAAGTGAGCCACCCCCATGACTTAGCTCCAGGGTGTGGCAAAGTGAGCCACCCCCATGACTTAGCTCCAGGGTGTGGCAAAGTGAGCCACCCCCATGACTTAGCTCCAGGGTTTGGCAAAGTGAGCCACCCCCATGACTTAGCTCCAGGGTTGGCAAAGTGAGCCACCCCCATGACTTAGCTCCAGGGTTTGGCAAAGTGAGCCACCCCCATGACTTAGCTCCAGGGTTTGGCAAAGTGAGCCACCCCCATGACTTAGCTCCAGGGTGTGACAAAGTGAGCCACCCCCATGACTTAGCTCCAGGGTGTGGCAAAGTGAGCCACCCCCATGACTTAGCTCCAGGGTTTGGCAAAGTGAGCCACCCCCATGACTTAGCTCCAGGGTGTGGCAAAGTGAGCCACCCCCATGGCTAATTAGTTTTGCAAAACCCGAGGACGACTGTAAAGAATTGAAAGATGACCTTGACACACTCCAGCAACAGGCAGACAAATGGCTGTTAAAGGTTAACCCAACTAAGTGTAAGGAAATAAAGATAACAAAAGGAAGACAGGAGACCAGAATAACTCCACAAGGGGAAGGTAACTACAGAATTCTGAAGAAAAGACGTTTAGGGCGCTGATGTATCAGGAGCCCATCTTAAGGGACTCCTTGACATCACGTGAAACAAAGAGACTCCTTGACATCACGTGAAACAAAGGGTCTCCTTGACATCACGTGAAACAAAGGGACTCCTTGACATCATGTGAAACAAAGGGACTCCTTGACATCACGTGAAACAAAGAGACTCCTTGACATCACGTGAAACAAAGAGACTCCTTGACATCACGTGAAACAAAGAGACTCCTTGACATCACGTGAAACAAAGGGTCTCCTTGACATCACGTGAAACAAAGGGACTCCTTGACATCATGTGAAACAAAGGGACTCCTTGACATCACGTGAAACAAAGGGACTCCTTGACATCACGTGAAACAAAGGGTCTCCTTGACATCACGTGAAACAAAGGGACTCCTTGACATCACGTGAAACAAAGGGACTCCTTGACATCACGTGAAACAAAGAGACTCCTTGACATCACGTGAAACAAAGAGACTCCTTGACATCACGTGAAACAAAGAGACTCCTTGACATCACGTGAAACAAAGAGACTCCTTGACATCACGTGAAACAAAGAGACTCCTTGACATCACGTGAAAGAACATCGATATCCAAAGTAAGAATTTGTAGAGGCTATAGAGTATGTAGAACACGGTAGAATACGCAGCACCGGCCTGGAACCCCCCGCCTCGTGAGACCCGGAGCCCAAGGGCAGAGATTGGCGACAAGGCGGATTTTATATGGTATAGAAATAATACATTTCTTAGATAATATGTTGATATAGTAGGTAAAATTTCCCACATATACAACTGGGATACCTCTATGAAGACTGGTTTAAACAAATTCATCTCGCAACCCTAGAGAAGATAATGAAGAGGAGATTTGATCACGACATTCAAGATACTAACGGGAAATAGACAAAACGGACAAAGTCGATCTCTAAATTTTGAAACAATTAGGAAAGTGGTGTAATAGATCACAGTTGTAAACAGAAATGAGTCTTGGGGGAATGTAAGGAACGTTCCCTGTCCGGGTAGTTAACAGGTGGAATGCACTGTAAGTGGTGGTTCTGGAAGCCACCTCCAATTCATAACTGCAAGGTCACCTGCAACCACCACAATCACCACAATCGTCACCCCCACTGCTTAATCAGTAATTGTTTCCTGCATATTTACTGTAATATCTTACACCCACCTCCTTCCCCCCCCCTTACTAACATCCACCTCCTCCCCCCCACTCTACATTCTCTCTACATAACCCTCCTTACCCCCTGACCCTGCTGTCCTCACCCCCCACTCCTGCCTCCCCCCCCTCACATGCTTCACCCCCCCCTCTCCTGTCAGCATGTGCTGCTCTGCAACTCAAACAGGGCGGCATGTTGCACACTGGATTCTAAAGGACGACTCAATCCGCCCCTCTCCAAGAGGACTTTGAATTATTCCATCTGTCGCTGGTATATTCTGAACGCGGCGTTCAGTGACGCGTTCAGCTAGACACGCTGAGATGAACTCGCAATAGACTCGCAAAGAACCCGGTACAAGGCCTGAGCAGTTGGTATTACGCCGAACCGGTCAACCAAAGCCTGAAAGGACATCTTCATGTCCATACGAAGCTTGTTGATTGACGGTTGAAAGGCGGGACCAACGAGCTAAAGCTCAACTCTCGCAAGGACATCTAGGTGAGTACGGAATGTTGGCTAATATAAGACCTGTCTTTACGAATTGCGGGGGGGGGGGGGGGCCAGATTCACGAAGCAATTACGCAAACACTTACGAACCTGTACATCTTTTCTCAATCTTTGGCGGCTTTGTTTACAATTATTAAACAGTTAATGAGCTCCGAAGCACCAGGAGGCTGTTTATAACAATAACAACAGTTGATTGGCAAGTTTTCATGCTAGTAAACTGTTTAATAAATGTACCAAAGCCGTCAAAGATTGAGGAAAGATGTACACGTTCGTAAGTACTTGCGTAACTGCTTCGTGAATGTGGCCCCAGGTTCGTAAGTGCTTGCGTAACTGCTTCGTGAATCTGGCCCCAGGTTCGTAAGTGCTTGCGTAACTGCTTCGTGAATCTGGCCCAGGTTCGTAAGTGCTTGCGTAACTGCTTCGTGAATCTGGCCCCAGGTTCGTAAGTACTTGCGTAACTGATTCGTGAATCTGTCCGCAGGTTCGTAAGTGCTTGCGTAACTGCTTCGTGAATCTGTCCTCAGGAGAAGTCGTTCAGGATTTTGTATACTATGCGACCCCAGAGTGACGCCTGGTCTTGTTAAACACAAAACTGGAAGAAGTCCATATATATATCTCCAGACTAGTTCCGGACCCGAGAGGTATAAGCTACGAGGAAAGACTCAGAGGTGTTAACCTGACCGTCACTCTAAGACAAAAGAAGCGGGAGATATGATTACCACGTACAAAATACTCAGGGGAATGGACGAAGGGCAGGACAAGAACAAGGGAAGATAGATGAGAATTTAAGTTCCTAATGAGTCACATATTATGTTTGTTTGTGCCATAGTTAGTAAACAATTGGAATGTGTTAAGATGTGGTGGAGGCAGACTCCTTACACAGCTTCAAATGTAGATATGATAGAGCCCAATAGGCTCAGGAACCTGTACACCTGTTGATTGACAGTTGAGAGGCGGGACTCGAGCTGTGGCTCATCCCAGCAAATGCAACTATGCAAGTACTGCAACTGAGTACAAAGGGGGGAGGGGGGCACTATGGGAGGTTGCTGGCACTGGGAGGTCACCATAGGGGCACCCCCAACGTCACGGGGGGAAACCAAGCCACTGTGGAATTCATTCCAGCGCATAACAAAGTTGTATATCGAATTGCTGGTTTGTGAATGACACTGGCGTCTCTATGTCCCGAATTACGGCCGTGTCGGGGTCGTGTCGGGGCCGTGTCGGGGTCGTGTCGGGGCCGTGTCGGGGTCGTGTCGGGGCCGTGTCGGGGCCGTGTCGCGGCCGTGTCAGGGTCGTGTCGGGGCCGTGTCGGGGCGTGTCGGGGCCGTGTCGGAAGCCAAGTCGTGTCATGGCGTCAGCTCCACTCACGCTCAATAAAAACTTGATAAAGGTTTAACTTGTTTGTCCCTGGAGATGAGTTGGTGGGCTCGTAGACAATACCAAGCGGCCATGAGAGGATGAGGACGGCTGGGGACATGTTCTCCCGCCATAAACACGGCCAGGTGGTGTCAGGGGTGTCAGGTGGTGTGGGGTGGTGTCAGGGGGTGTCAGGTGGTGTGGGTGGTGTCAGGGGGTGTGGNGATAACGCTACACTTGGATATCTTGCCCACAAAGCAGCATCAGACTCGTAAAGACTAATGTGAATCATGCCTCATCACGCAACGCCTAATGGAAATCATGCCTCACCACACACCCAATACCACAACTACGCCCCACAAGTTATGATCTACGACAAACTACTTCACAAAACTTCTAAGAATTGACCTAAAAATAAGACTGAGAGACTACAGGAAACATCGGTTTTCTGAGAACTTATATAAACTATATGTAACATAATATTTCCCTTGCAAATTTATGTAAATATTATACATACGCTTATATTGTATAATATTTAATAAAGACAAAAAAAAAGAGATATTTAACCTAAATTAACTTACACGAAAAAAAGCCTCATGAACAAGGCGCTTCACATCTAAATTCTGTTTAAAATTTTCGTTACAAAACCACAATGATTAGATCCGGTAATGTCGCGTTTGAGTCAGTTGAATGTGGCGCCTGAATGGCTTGAATATGGACACTCAGATTCAATTCAAACATACATAGAATAAAGATTATTAATAATAACTGGTTAAGTAGTATGTTTAGGATTTTCCTGTGCATCATTGGGCTTTTACAGTTAGTAAAATCCCAGTTGCATGATGTCCCGAGCGTGGAGAGGATAGACTTTTTGTGGGCATGTTCGCCTGTGCGATGTGTAACAGACATCACTGATATCCTCAGATATCACTGACATCCTCAAACATCACTGACAACTTCAGACATCACTGCATCTTTAGACATCGCCGATATCCTCAGATATCACTAACATCCTCAGACGTCACTGATATCCTTAGATATCACTGACATCCCCAGACATCACTGACATCACTCATAACATTAGACATCACAAACAACATCATACATGGAGCCCGTACCTTGTCAAGCACAAGACGAAGCTGGAAAATGTTCAGAGGTATACCACTAGGCTAGTCCCAGAAGTAAGAGGCATGAGTTACGAGGAAAGGCTGCTTGCACTGCACCTCACGTCGCTGGAAGACAGAAGAGGTCGGGGAGACATGATCACCACATACAAAGTTCTCAGATGATCACCACATACATAATTCTCAGGGGAATTGAGAGGGTACGCAAGGATGGATTATTCAACACGGGTGGTACACGCACAAGGGGACACAGGTGGAAGCTGAGTACCCAAATGAGCCACAGAGACGTTAGAAAGAACTTTTTCAGTGTCAGTAGTTAGTAAATGGAATGCATTAGGCAGTGATGTGGTGGAGGCTGACTCCATACACAGTTTCAAATGTAGATATGATAGAGCCCAATATCATAGGAACTCAGGAACTCAGTAGGCTCAGGAACCTGTACACCTGTTGATTGACGGTTGAGAGGCGGGACCAAAGAGCAGAAGCTCAACCCCCGCAAACACAACTAGGTGAGTACATCACAGACAACCTCAGACATCATTCACAACATCAGCCGTCACTCACAGCACCAAACATCTCAAACGACATCAATCACCACTTGACAACATCAGTCACCACTGACAAACACACATTGGAATGAGAATCGACTTGCAAATCTCTCCTCGCGAGGACGTCGCAAATTAGTATTCACCCAAGCCTTTCCTCCTGCCCAATCTGCATCTATATTTATGTTTACAGGAGAGTTACAACCTCTTAGTTAGGGAGGAATGGAGTGTGAGAACCGCAAGGTATAGTCTAGACACCGCTTGACCTTGCGGGAGAGACGACGATGATCTGGGATAATAATTCATCAAGCATTAACGAAACCCGTATATCTTTTCCTTAATATTATCGGGTTTGTTGACATTTAGTCCTGGTCGAACTCTGAGCATCAAGATCGAGCTCGGGGAGTAGAAGTAGTCCCCAAGTATGCCACTCTCCATGTAAGTATCGTTTCAGATGATAGGGCGGGTCTCTGAGAGCCGTTGGAGCGATTATATTATTCAAGACGATGGTAAAGGCTTCTACGGAAGTGTGGATGTGTATTCACGCTATCGTTTAGGGCCGCTGATATTCCCCCCAGCTACAGAATTTGCATGGTTAAGCTTCCAGTGCTGACAAGCTTACACACAAGGGGCCAGATTCACGAAAGCACTTACGCGAGCATTTACGAACGTGTACATGTTGATTGATTGACTCGACTGTTGATTGAGAGTTGAGAGGCGGGACCAAACAGCCAAAGCTCAACCCCCGCAAGCACACTTAGGTGAGTACATCTTTCCTCAATCTTTGACGGCTTTGGTTACATTTATTAAACAGTTTACAAGCGTGAAAACTTGCCAATCAACTGTTGTTATTGTTATAAACAGCCTCCTGGTGCTTCGGAGCTCATTAACTGTTTAATAATTGTAAACAAAGCCGCCAAAGATTGAGAAAAGATGTACAGGTTCGTAGTACTTGCGTAACTGCTTCGTGAATCTGGCCCCAGACCTGTAGGAGCGTGAAGGCCTCGCTAGGTGCAGTCACATCATCTTAGTGGATGATATATGCAGTCAATATGCGTCAAAATATGCAGTCAATATGCGTCAAAATATGCAGTCAATATGCGTCAAAATATGCAGTCAATATGCGTCTAAATATACACCAAATATGCGTCTAAATATGCAGTCAATATGCGTCTAAGTATGCACCAAATATGCGTTAAGTATGCACCAAATATGCGTCTAAATATGCACCAAATATGCGTCTAAGTATGCACCAAATATGCGTCTAAGTATGCACCAAATATGCGTCTAAGTATGCACCAAATATGCGTCTAAGTATGCACCAAATATGCGTCTAAGTATGCACCAAATATTGCGTCTAAGTATGCACGAAACATGCGTCTAAGTATGCACCAAACATGCGTCTAAATATACACCAAATATGCGTCTAAATATACACCAAATATGCGTCTAAATATACACCAAATATGCGCCTAAATATACACCAAATATGCGTCTAAATATACACCAATATGCGTCTAAATATACACCAAATATGCGTCTAAATATACACCAAATATGCGTCTAAATATACACCAAATATGCGCCTAAATATACACCAAATATGCGCCTAAATATACACCAAATATGCGTCTAAATATACACCAAATATGCGTCTAAATATACACCAAATATGCGCCTAAATATACACCAAATATGCGTCTAAATATACACCAAATATGCGTCTAAATATACACCAAATATGCGTCTAAACCTGCAAAAAGTCGCATTTCACTCGTATGCTTTACATAAGTCTCCTGTTATCTCTCCTATTCTTTCTCTGCTTCCACGTACTAGAAAATGGAAGCGGCTGGCGAAAGTGACGTACTGTCCCGTTTTCTGTTGTGGATCCTCTAGCAGGTTAGGAGAGGACACTTACATTGTTTGGCCAGAAGCCAAAGCAGCTTCCTTAATATTACTTGACACAACTCTTATTGTTGATAAACTGGAAGTTATTTTACATCACCCGGAAACTTTCAGGCTAAGGAGCTTCGAGGGAGAATCTCGATTGTGTTTGAATACTTAATCTGTGGTGGATGGATTGATGGATAAAGATTAAGCCCCCACCCAAAAGGGGGCCACGGGCATGAATAGCCCGTAATCTGTGGTGGATTGTCTTACCTGTGCTTAGTGGTTGAGGGTTGTTAACGCTTCCCTGTACTGGCCACTGGTCAGTTTTGACCAGCTAGTTATGTCCACTCGTGGCCAGGACAAGAGGTTATCCTGATGTTCCTCACTCTTCTAGGTTATCACTCTTCCCTTGCTGCCAAAGCGACGTCCACTCACTCAACGGTGAAAAGCAAATCAGCAATAAATAACTTGAAGTTTTCCTTGTTAGAAATTACAATCTAATTTACTTGCTTGTTGTATCCTACAAGCAAACATTCGCAGGAAAACTATATCTCCCGGTAGTTTTTACTCGCAAGCAAGATTGACTGGGCACTGCCCAATACAGGCAACACACAGACACATGTGTGTGCCCCTGAATGCCCCTGTTACTAGCAGTAAAATAGGTACCTGGGAGTTAGTCAGCTGTCACGGGCTGCTTCCTGGTGTGTGTGTGTGTGTGGTGTGAAAAAAATAGTAGTAGAAACAGTTGATTGACAGTTGAGAGGCGGGCCGAAAGCGAAAGAGCAGAGCTCAACCCCCACAAGCAGAACTAGGTGAACACACACACACACACACACACACACACACACACCACACACACACACACCACACCCACACACACACACACACATACACACACACACACACACACACACACACACACACACACACACACACACACACACACACACACACATACACACACACACACACACACACATACACACACACACACACACACACACACACACACACACACACACACACACACACACACACACATACACACACACACACACACACACACACACACACACACACACACACACACACACACACACACACACACACACACACACACACACACTCCAACTATCCCTACACACAGATGGAGTTGAAATTGATTAACCAGTCTTTCCCGCCGCAGAAGCACACGACACTACCACCGCCGGTCCCAATTGACTGATTACCCGATCTTATTCCCCAAGATGTGGCAAGCAAGAGATGGGGACGCACGCACGTACGCACGCACAGGGCACCCGAAGAACAATAACAGACAGAGTAGCCAGCGCCGCCAACAACGTCGGCGGCGCCCCCATCAACCAACGCGGGTCCTCCGCGCCCAGAAAAACACCTCAAGCCAATCTTGAGTGTGAAGCAGTTTTGTAGGCAGATAATTGCCATTCTGTTGTTATGACGGCCTGGCCAGTGTTGTCAAGAGGGGGAGGGGGGGTGAAGGGTAAGGGGGGGGGGATGAAGGGGTAGATAGGGGGGGTAATAGAGGACACTATGGTAAGACAGACAGGCAATAATATTGAGAAATGAGGGAACAAGACGAGGAGACAAGTGGGAAGAGAAGTGAGAAAGGGTTTAGAAGACCCCCGTGCAGGGTGGCCTGGTCAAGAACCGGGCCGCTGGGATGCTAAACCCCGAAAACACCTCCAAGGTAAGCTGCACCTTTTGGCGGTAAAAATGTCATAGAGATAATAAAAGGAACTGATATGTCAGCCTAACGACCTTTTCACCCCATAGGCCTACTCATTAAACAAATTGTTCACAATAATTAGCTTTATGAGCATATATGTAGTGAGAGAACTGAGTGCGGGGGGGGGACTAGTGGGTGTAGATGCCCTTTAAGCTGTGTGATCAAGGAAACTGTTCGCGATCGCAGGCTGCACGCCTTCGCGCCAGAACAGGGTGAACTCTTTCAAACACAAATCATACTCGAACAAATCCACAAGATGAAGGTTCATTCCGGGCGTAGGTTCGAACTCTAATCACGGCGTTTGTGGCTTGATGCATTTGTTACACAAAATGTTTCTCCTGCTATCGAAAGACGTTCAATGAGAACACATTACATTCGTCTGCGCATGTCTGCGGACTGGGTGGAGCAGACAATAATGGCTTAATCGTACACAAAGACATTTCGACAAAGCTTATTTTCTGACCGTCAAACCCGTATTAGCTTAGATTACCGTGATAAACTCGGAAGTCAGACCGGCTGAAGTCAGACCGGCTGAAGTCACACCGGCTGAAGTCACACCGGCTGAAGTCAGACCGGCTGAAGTCACACCGGCTGAAGTCACACCGGCTGAAGTCACACCGGCTGAAGTCACACCGGCTGAAGTCACACCGGCTGAAGTCACACCGGCTGAAGTCAGAACGCAAGATAAACATAACAAAAAAATACAACGCCCAATGTTGCCAAATTCGCTGATTTGTAGCTATTCGATGTGATTAACATCCGTGTATATTTAGACGCATATTTGGTGTATATTTAGACGCATATTTGGTGTATATTTAGACGCATATTTGGTGTATATTTAGACGCATATTTGGTGTATATTTAGACGCATATTTGGTGTATATTTAGACGCATATTTGGTGTATATTTAGACGCATATTTGGTGTATATTTAGACGCATATTTGGTGTATATTTAGACGCATATTTGGTGTATATTTAGACGCATATTTGGTGTATATTTAGACGCATATTTGGTGTATA
>WNGS01038170.1:0-13619 GCA_020271785.1 Procambarus virginalis
GCACCATTAACGGTAACAACAGCAGAACAAGTAACATTAATAACAGGAGCACCAGCAACAGTAAGAATTGCAGCACCAGAAAAAGGAATAACAGCAGCAACAGTAATAACAGTAGCAACAGAAACAATAACCCCAGCAGAACCAGCAATAGTAATAACAGGAGCACCATCAGCAGTATAACAGCAGCACTACTAGCAGTAACAACAGCAGCACCATCAACAATAACAAAAGGAGAACAAATAACTGTAACATCAGCACCAGTAACAATAACAACAGCAGCACCATTAGAATTAACAACAGCAGCAGCAGCAGCAACAACAGTAACAACAACGGCACCAGAAACAGTAACAAGAGCAGAACGAGACACAGTAAGAAGAGCAGTACTATTATCAGTAACCACAGCGTAACAAGTAACAGTAACAACAGCAGCACTAATAACAGTAACAACATCAGCAAAAATAAAAGTAACAACAGCAGCACCAGTAACGGTAACAACAGCAGAACCAGTAGCAGTAACAACAGCAGTACATTTAAAATATCAACAGCAGCGCCAGTAACAGTAACAACAGTATAAGCAGTATCGGCTACTTTATCACCACCAGGAACTGTAACAACATCAGAAACTTAACAGTAACAAAAGCCGCATCCTAAGAGTAACAACCGCATCATCATCAGCAACAGTAACAACAGCAGTACCATTAGAAGTAACAAGAGCAGCGGCAGCAGGAACAGTAACAACAACGGCACCAGTAACAGTAACAAAAGCAGAACCAGACACAGTTAGAAGAGCAGAACTAGTATCAGTAACAACAGCATAACCAGTAACAGTAAGAACATCAACACCAATAAAAGTAACAACAGCAGCAACAGTAACAACACCAGAACCAGTAACAGCAACAGTAACATCATCAGAACTAGTAACAGTAACAACAGCATCATCAACAACAACAACAACAGCAGCATCAGCAACAGCAACAAAAGCATCATTAGCAACAGTATCAAAAGCAGCACCAGTAACAATAACGAAAGCAGCACCATATAAAGTAACAACAGCAGCACTAGCAACATTAACAATGGCGACACCAGTAACAGTAACAACAGCAGCACCAGTAACGGGAACAACAGCAGGACAAGTAACAATAATAGCAGGAGTACCAGCAAGAGTAAGAATTTCAGCACCAGTAACAGTAATAACAGTAGCACCAGCAACAGAAATAACAGCAGCAACAGAAACAGAATCCCCAGCTGCACCAGCAATAGAATTAACAGGAGCACCACCAAACAGTATAAAAGCAGCACTATTAGGAGTAACAACAGCAACACCAGTATCAGTAAGCCCAGCAGCACCTGCAATAGTAACAACAGCAGCAATAGAAACAGTAATAACAGCAGCATTATTAACAGAAACAACAGCAGCGCCATCAAAATTAACAGCAGAACCAATAACTGTAACAACATCATCACCGATAACAATAACAACATCAGCATCAATAACAACAACAACATCAGCACCAGTAACAGTAACAACAGCATCACCAGTAATATTAACAACAGCATCAACAGCAACAGTAACAACAGCAGCACCAGTAACAACAGCAGGAAAAGTAACAGTAATTAAAGCAGCACCAGTAACAGTAAAAACATCAGCACCAGAAACAGTAACCACAGCAGCATCTGTAACAGTTACATCAGCAGCACCAGAAACAGTAACAACAGCTGCACCAGTAACAGTAACAACAGCATCATCAGCAAAAGTAACCATCGCAGCACCAGTAGCATTAACAACAGCAGCACCAGTAACAGTAACAACAGCAGCATTAGTAACAGTAATAACACAAGCACCAGTAACAGTAACAACAGGAGCATCAGTAACAGTAACAACAGCATCACTAGTAATAGTAACAACAGCAGCATCAGTAACAGTAACAAGAGCAGCATAACATACACTAACAAGTGCAGAACCTGAAACAGTAATAACAGCAGCACCAGAAACACTAACAACATCAGCACCAGTAACAGTAACAACAGCAGCACCAGTATCAGTAATAACTGCAGCACCAGTAACAGTAACAACAGCAGCAAAAGTAACAGTAATAACAGCAACACTACTAACAGTAACAACAGCAGAACCAGTTAAGGTAACAACAGCGGGACAAGTAACAGTAATAACAGGAGCACGGGCAACAGTAAGAATTGCAGCACCAGAAGCAGTAGTAACAGCAGCACCAGCAACAGTAATAACCGTAGCAAGTGTCGGGGTTTCACGGTGTTCTCGTAGGAGAAGGGTTAAAGCAACAGTAGACTGGATCTCCTTTCCAGGTGGTTGCTCCAACAATAACCCTTACTCACCGTCGTTCGGCGGGTCTTCCCTCAATCCTCTAGGCTCCACTGCTGGCCTCGGAGAGTACCCCAGTCGATCTCACAACCGGCCTTTAGATTATAAGATGAGTGAGGGCACAGATCGTTCCCTCAATCTGTGGCCCGCCCCGACACCGAACTCTTATACAGCCTTCAAGGTCGCCAACTGGTTTTTTTAGATGTCCAGTAACATTGCAGTGGTCAGGTGTAATTGTGGCAAGAGCCAAAATCCAGTAATATAGTATCAGGCAGGTCACTCTACTTTATATCATTACACGGTCACAAGATAAATGGAGGGGATGATATCAAACACCAAAGAGTTTTGGTATTTTACTTAAAAGACAACGAGAAATATATATGCATCAATGTATCAGGAATAATATATGACAATTGCTCCATTCATAGCATAATATTCTAGAGCGCACCGATATGGTAACATCGGCCGCGCCACGCGTCACCTGTCAGACTCAGCTGACCGGGACCCTCGCGATCGTGGGAACAGACTAGTACTTGTTTTCTAATTGTCACGATCCCCGTTTATTTAACTTTTTCCAAAACACTATTCAACGTTCACAGGGTTTACTTATGATTTCACTGGCCTCACGATCAACATCTATATTCACAATACTCTCACAGTGACTTTTCACCGTACCAAAAGATTACTCTATTCTTAATAATATTTACTGTGAATGCACTCACTTGATCACTGAACTTTTCTTTATATCTATACTTTCTCTTAAAGAGATATCACTGACAATCACTTCACGTATATGATATTATTCAGTACACAGGCATGTCATATATAAATCAGTAATCAAATTTCAGGCATATATATATATACATCATAGATCAATACACAGGCATTTATATTAATAGATTATAGAGATCAACACACGGGCATTTATATCGATAGAATATAGAGATCAATCCACAGGCATTTATATCAATAGATTATATAGATCAATCCACAGGCATTTATATCAATAGATCATAGAGATCAATCCACAGGCATTTATATCAATAGATTATATAGATCAACACACCAATATCTGGTTTACTACCAATATATATAATAATAATACTCACTGTAGATTAATAATAGTCACAGTAAATTCTCTGATGAATCTTGGTGCTTGCACACACCCACACATAGATATATATGTAAACTGATACTGTGAGCGCTCTGGGTAGCCTCACCACATACTGTGCTCTCTGTGACTTAAACTCAAGTGAGACTTGCTCACGACATATAAAATATTCTGACAAGAATATATATATAGCTAACTAAAGGGGAAATGGGAGGGTAACTGTAAACACCTACTTCACCTATCCTAGGATGACAGTTGGGTTGTAGCTCCTGGTCCAGGCTCTCGCCTCGTTCACCATCCAGAAACACAAGCCCACGCCTTAGGATGTCGCGTCTCGCCGCTTCTGTACACAGCAGGTCCGTGCTTCTTCCTCTACAGTACGTCGCAGGGTTGAAGTCGGTCTCCTGGCCGTCAACTTTCCTCCCAACTACGGCAGCCAGCCTACGTCTCGGCGGTCGTCGCACGTTTCCCAATTAGTCCTTGTCACTGTACTCCCAGAGGAACTGCCTCTCACCACTACGAAGTCACGGTGAAGTTACCAGCCGTACCAGACGATGCTGCTTAAGCTTCACACGCACAGCACCCGACTTCAGAGCACTTGAAGCTCACAACACTGTCAATTCCCTCGTCGTCTAGATATATCGCTAGGTATTTGGGAAGACTTCTCGACGTGCTTGCATCCAACTGTTGACTCGTAGGGTTCCACGAAGGTGGGGTTACTGTCAAACTTGACAGGATCGTCGATCACACGTTCAACCTGGTTGACAAGGCTGTCAACCCGGTTCACTCACGGTGGGTGGCCCGGCCACTAAGCTGTCTCTTATACTGGTGAACTGCCAACGACGACACACGTCGATGCCCGGCCCACTTCTTGCAACACACCTGTCCCCTGAGCACTTGTTGCTCAATATTCTGTCAATTCCTTATCTGAGCCACTTCTGGGTTGCAGGAAGACCTCACAGAGTGCGTGCCAACAACTGGAGACGCTTAAATCCACCGGAGTTCGGTAAATCCGTCACTCTGACAGGATGACCGATCGCGCGTCCTACCTCTCGGACGTGTCGTGAAAGACTGATATCGCCTGGCGCCAACACGGCTGGACCCCCCATGCCTATGTGACGTCACTTTTCCCAAAGTTGGTTTTCATTGGCTCCCAGTGCCATGTCGCTGACGGTGACCAATCTGGCGCCACTGACGTCACACAGTTTTGGCGGGAGAACAGACTTGCCAGCGCCATATTGGCTCCCTAAAGGGCCTATCCCACAGGCCAAAATACTACATTTCTCAAATTTCTCGGCTCTTCGAGAATACTGTTCTCTCCCACATATGTTCAATTGTTGCCTGCAATGTAGAGAACGCTCGGGAATAGTGGACATGACTCTTACAGCAGGCGTGGGAGAATTAGAAGGGGGGGAACACCGTCACATACCCCTCCCCTTAAAATAAGAGTCATGTCTGGTTAGTGCATGCGGGACAACGCATCTGCGACTACGCTGTCCTTTCCACTGAAAATCTTGGCTTCCAGCCAGTATTGCAGCCGCCAATGTGTGACACTCCTCATGTGTCTGCAGACCGTCTTCAAGGTCATCCTGGGCGTCCACTGCTTACCTATTACAGACCGAGGGCTCCACACCTCACGTCCGTTCACCAGCTGGAACTGTGAGAAGTTTAACGGTTCTGCCACTGCTTTGCAAATGGCCAACAAAACAGGGCCCGCTGTCTCTTCCCACTCGTCTTCCTGCTCTACGCAGAACATTCTCAGAGCTGTCTCTGAGGTGGAGTGGAATCTTCCGACCGCCCCCTTCGACTGCGATCGGTAGGGCGACGACCGAATCTGCATCACTCCCCATTTCGTCATTGTTCGTCTGACACACTCAGACCGGAATATATTTCCACTGTCAGCCTGATTTTCCCTGGGCCTCCTCACCCAAGAGAAAAGATGTTGTAGTTGCCCAGCCACTTCTCTCGACGTTGGACGTCGCATCGTGGTCATCCCTAGGTGACCCGCAGAGTCAACAGCGTGCAACGGACTCAACACTGCCGCTCTGCACTTGGCTGGCAACGCTACTTGATCTCTCGTACCTGGAGAGGCTTTTCCGACCTCCATCCTTACAGGTTTACACTGTCTTATTAATATGCCTTCTTGCCTGTTAAAGTGAGTAGCTTTCTCGGGACCAATACGTCCTCCTTTGACCTTACCAATCAACTTGGGGAATTCTGCCTGCTGCATCTCCTCGAGACTAGTGCGGTCCACCCCGAGAGAACTGGTGAGGGTCACCTGTACCTCACCTTCTGGGCTGCCTTCGCCCTCCACTCGCTCTCCTGGTTCCATGACGAGGTGATCCATTCCCAGGCCGGCGGACGTCTCCTCGTCGGCCTTATCAGATCCACGCCCTCCTCGTCCTCGCACTGCCTCGGAATTACAGCACAGACAGGGAACGCCTCCATGGCGATTCCTTTCTCGTCCCCACAGGCGTCGAACACTTCGCCTTTCTTCTCTAGTGCTCCAAGCACTCCTCGTCCTTCACGAGGTTCGGTAGGACACGTCCTCCACATGCGTCATTTCCCAAAATGACCTGTGCCTCCCTCGTGGGCATCGTCGCACAGACCCCCACTACTAGGGTTTGGCATCCATAAACCGAACTCAGGGTTACCTGGTGTAGGGGCATCTGCACTGGGCCTCCCACAGTGGTCACACTTGCCTCACCTACACAGGTATTCTCGTGACACTCAGGGAAAAGGGTTCTGCTCACCAGGGTAAATTCCGCCCCAGTATCTCTCAGCATCATTACCGGGATGGGGTCTGCGTCCCCCACCCTTACAGTTCCCTCACGCACGAATGGGTTAGCCTCCTTCTTACGTACGGGTCCATCCCGCACTCCTTCGGCTAACTGGTCCTCTACCCGTACAAAAGCAACGTAACCCCGCTGCTTAGGACGTCTGCATTCGCGCGCCATGTGTCCTATTAACCCGCAGTTGAAACAACGGATCCTTCTTCTTCCGCGGACTCCTCTTGCGCCTTCCAAAGACTCGTGCTCAGCATCTCCGGCCGTGACGATAACAAGATCTCTTGAGCTCTCCCTCGGTGACTTCTTCGGCGGTTCCACAGCACTCTTCTGTCCTCTGCTGTCTCCATTCGAGGGGTAGGACTTAGGATAACTCGGTCCTGTCCTCCATCCGTCCGACCTTCTATTATTCCTCCCATAACTGGAGAATGCGGGCGGTCGGTGCTGTCCCTCTCGACATGGACGTAAAGCTTCCTCTAGCATGTCTGCTCGATCGGCTGCGGCTCTCGGGTCCTTGATGTCCGCTTCCTTTACTCTCACCCTAATCTCGGGAGAGAGCACGGACATAAACTTTTCCATGACCATTAGCCTCTTGATCTGTTCAGCCGATCTTGCTCCTTCTGACTCCAGCCATTTCAAGAATTTCCTTTCCATGTCCCTCGCCGTCTCCGCATACGATTTTCCTGGCGATCGGGTACATTCTCTAAACCTTTTCCTATAGCACTCCGGCGTCAGCTTGAACGAATGGAGCACGGCCCGTTTTACTGCATCATAGTTGGTACACTCCTGGAGGTCGAGCATGTTATAAGCTTCACGAGCTTCACCAGTGAGCCTTCCTTGAACTAGCTCCGCCCACTCTGCCCTCGGCCACTTCTTCAACGTAGCGACCCTTTCGAAATGCTCGAAGAAACCCTCAGCCTCATTAGGCACGAAGACGGGCAAATCCCTCTCTCTCACTCGGCGGTCTTCCGGCTGTTGTGGTGGGGCAGTTGGAACTAGTCCTAGCTCAGCTCGCTTCAGCTCAATCTCCTTGTTCGCTTCAACCTCCTGCAGCTTCGTCCTAGCGTCTATCTCGCGCTCCTTCAGCTGTGCCTCTCGTTCTTCTCGTTGCTGCTGTGCCTCTCGTTCTTCTCTTTGCTGCTGTGCCTCTCGTTCTTCTCTTTGCTGCTGTGCCTCTCGTTCTTCTCTGCGCAGCTGTGCTTCTTCGCGCTTCAGCTGAGCTTCTCTCTCTGCTTCCTCGCGCCTCAGCTGTGCTTCTTTCTCTGCTTCCTCGCGCCTCAGCTGTGCTTCTCTCTCTGCTTCCTCGCGCCTCAGCTGTGCTTCTCTCTCTGCTTCCTCGCGCCTCAGCTGTGCTTCTCTTTCTTCTCGTTGCAGCTGTGCTTCCCTTTCTTCTCGTTGCAGCTGTGCTTCCCTTTCTTCTCTGCGCAGCTGTGCTTCTATCTGCATCTTCATTATTTCTAGCTTGATACTGCGCCTGCTGCCACTGGATCCCCGGCTGCTGCCACCGGTACTCAAGTTCTCTCCTCCACTGGCAGGTGTCTGTGGCCGCTCCTCTCCTAAGGCTTCATCACGTGCCTTGAGCTGTGCCATGATCTCAAGTCTTCTTTCTCCCACTTTGGAAGCTCTCAACTTGATCCCAAAGTGGTCGGCGATCGTCTGCAGCTGTGCCTTGGTGCACTCCTCCAGTACTTGCTCGTCTCTCGTGTCTATAAACCTGGCTACTTTATCACCCTCCATCTTGTGACAATGAGTGAAAACCTAGGCCTGATATTTAATACCACAATTACCACCTTGATCTTGCTCTTATCCTGGCAAGGTCGCCAATGTCGGGGTTTCACGGTGTTCTCGTAGAGAAGGGTTAAAGCAACAGTAGACTGGATCTCCTTTCCAGGTGGTTGCTCCAACAATAACCCTTACTCACCGTCGTTCGGCGGGTCTTCCCTCAATCCTCTAGGCTCCACTGCTGGCCTCGGAGAGTACCCCAGTCGATCTCACAACCGGCCTTTAGATTATAAGATGAGTGAGGGCACAGATCGTTCCCTCAATCTGTGGCCCGCCCCGACACCGAACTCTTACACAGCCTTCAAGGTCGCCAACTGGTTTTTTTAGATGTCCAGTAACACTGCAGTGGTCAGGTGTAATTGTGGCAAGAGCAAAATCCAGTAATATAGTATCAGGCAGGTCACTCTACTTTATATCATTACACGGTCACAAGATAAATGGAGGGGATGATATCAAACACCAAAGAGTTTTGGTATTTTACTTAAAAGACAACGAGAAATATATATGCATCAATGTATCAGGAATAATATATGACAATTGCTCCATTCATAGCATAATATTCTAGAGCGCACCGATATGGTAACATCGGCCGCGCACGTGTCACCTGTCAGACTCAGCTGACCGGGACCCTCGCGATCGTGGGAACAGACTAGTACTTGTTTTCTAATTGTCACGATCCCCGTTTATTTAACTTTTTCCAAAACACTATTCAACGTTCACATGGCTTACTTATGATTTCACTGGCCTCACGATCAACATCTTATTCACAATACTCTCACAGTGACTTTTCACCGTACCAAAAGATTACTCTATTCTTAATAATATTTACTGTGAATGCACTCACTTGATCACTGAACTTTTCTTTATATCTATACTTTCTCTTAAAGAGATATCACTGGCAATCACTTCACGTATATGATATTATTCAGTACACAGGCATGTCATATATAAATCAGTAATCAAATTTCAGGCATATATATATATACATCATAGATCAATACACAGGCATTTATATTAATAGATTATAGAGATCAACACACGGGCATTTATATCGATAGATTATAGAGATCAATCCACAGGCATTTATATCAATAGATTATAGAGATCAATCCACAGGCATTTATATCAATAGATTATAGAGATCAATCCACAGGCATTTATATCAATAGATTATAGAGATCAACACACCAATATCTGGTTTACTACCAATATATATAATAATAATACTCACTGTAGATTAATAATAGTCACAGTAAATTCTCTGATGAATCTTGGTGCTTGCACACACCCACACATAGATATATATGTAAACTGATACTGTGAGCGCTCTGGGTAGCCTCACCACATACTGTGCTCTCTGTGACTTAAACTCAAGTGAGACTTGCTCACGACATATAAAATATTCTGACAAGAATATATATATAGCTAACTAAAGGGGAAATGGGAGGGTAACTGTAAACACCTACTTCACCTATCCTAGGATGACAGTTGGGTTGTAGCTCCTGGTCCAGGCTCTCGCCTCGTTCACCATCCAGAAACACAAGCCCACGCCTTAGGATGTCGCGTCTCGCCGCTTCTGTACACAGCAGGTCCGTGCTTCTTCCTCTACAGTACGTCGCAGGGTTGAAGTCGGTCTCCTGGCCGTCAACTTTCCTCCCAACTACGGCAGCCAGCCTACGTCTCGGCGGTCGTCGCACGTTTCCCAATTAGTCCTTGTCACTGTACTCCCAGAGGAACTGCCTCTCACCACTACGAAGTCACTGTGAAGTTACCAGCCGTACCAGACGATGCTGCTTAAGCTTCACACGCACAGCACCCGACTTCAGAGCACTTGAAGCTCACAACACTGTCAATTCCCTCGTCGTCTAGATATATCGCTAGGTATTTGGGAAGACTTCTCGACGTGCTTGCATCCAACTGTTGACTCGTAGGGTTCCACGAAGGTGGGGTTACTGTCAAACTTGACAGGATCGTCGATCACACGTTCAACCTGGTTGACAAGGCTGTCAACCCGGTTCACTCACGGTGGGTGGCCCGGCCACTAAGCTGTCTCTTATACTGGTGAACTGCCAACGACGACACACGTCGATGCCCGGCCCACTTCTTGCAACACACCTGTCCCCTGAGCACTTGTTGCTCAATATTCTGTCAATTCCTTATCTGAGCCACTTCTGGGTTGCAGGAAGACCTCACAGAGTGCGTGCCAACAACTGGAGACGCTTAAATCCACCGGAGTTCGGTAAATCCGTCACTCTGACAGGATGACCGATCGCGCGTCCTACCTCTCGGACGTGTCGTGAAAGACTGATATCGTCTGGCGCCAACACGGCTGGACCCCCCATGCCTATGTGACGTCACTTTTCCCAAAGTTGGTTTTCATTGGCTCCCAGTGCCATGTCGCTGACGGTGACCAATCTGGCGCCACTGACGTCACACAGTTTTGGCGGGAGAACAGACTTGCCAGCGCCATATTGGCTCCCTAAAGGGCCTATCCCACAGGCCAAAATACTACATTTCTCAAATTTCTCGGCTCTTCGAGAATACTGTTCTCTCCCACATATGTTCAATTGTTGCCTGCAATGTAGAGAACGCTCGGGAATAGTGGACATGACTCTTACAGCAGGCGTGGGAGAATTAGAAGGGGGGGAACACCGTCACACAAGAGTAACAGTACAGCACTAGCACCAGTAAACAGTAACAACAGCAGATTACAGACACAGTAACAGGAGCAGTACCAACAAAAGTAACAACAGCAGCACCAATAACAGTAAAACATAAGCACCAATAAAAGTAACAACAGCAGCACCAATACAGTAACAACATCAGCACCAATAAAAGTATCAACAGAAGCACCAATAACAGTAACAACAGGAGCATCAGTAACAGTAAGAACAGCATCACTAGTAACAGTAACAACAGCAGCACCCATAACAGTAACAACAGCAGCATAAGATACAGTAACAAGTGCAGAACCTGAAACAGTAATAACAGCAGCACCAGAAACGCAAACAACAGCAGCACCAGTAACACTAACAACAGCAGCACCAGTATCAGTAATAACTGCAACAACAGTAACAGTAACAACAGCAGCAAAAACAACGGTAATAACAGCAACACAACAGTAACCAGTAAGTAACAACAGCAGAACCAGTAACGGTAACAACAGCAGAACCAGTAACGGTAACAACAGCGGGACAAGTAACAGTAATAACAGGAGCACGAGCAACAGTAAGAATTGCAGCACCAGAAGCAGTAGTAACAGCAGCACCAGCAACAGTAATGACCGTAGCAACAGAAACAGTAACCCCAGCAGCACCAGCATTAGTAATAACAAGAGCACCAGGAGCAGTATATCAGCTGCACTATTAGCAGTAACAACAGGAGCACCAGTATCAATAATCCAAGCAGCACCAGCTATAGTAACAACAGCAGTATTAGAAACAGTAATAACAGCAGCACTATTAACAGAAACAAAAGAAGCCCCATCAACAATAGGAACAGCAGAACCAATATCTGTAACAACATCAGCACCAATAACAATAACAACAGCAGCACCAATAGAAGTAACAACAACATAAACAGCAACAATAGTACCAACAACGACACCAGTAACAGTAACAAGAGCAGGACAAGTAACAGTAATAACAGGAGCACCAGCAAGAGTAAAAATTGGAGCACCAGAAACAGTAATAACAGCAGCACCAGCAACAGAAATAACAGCAGCAACAGAAACAGAATCCCCAGCTGCACCTGCAATAGAATTAACAGGAGCACCAGCAGCAACATAACAGCAGCACTATTAGGAGTAACAACAGCAACACCAGTATCAGTAAGCCCAGCAGCACCTGCAATAGTAACAACAGCAGTAATAGAAACAGTAATAACAGCAGCATTATTAAAAGAAACAACAGCAGCACCATCTAAAATAACAGCAGAACCAATAACTGTAACAACATTATCACCAATAACAATAAAACATAAGCGTCAATAACAATAACAACATCCGCACCAGTAACAGTAACAACACTAGCAAAAGAAACAGTAATTACAGCAGCACCAGTACAGTAAAAACATCAGCACCAGCACAGTAATACAGCAGCAACAGTAACTACAGCAGCAACAGTAACAGTTACATCAGCAGCACCAGAAACAGTAACAACAGCAGCACCAGTAACAGTAACAACAGCAGCACCACTAACAGTAACAACAGCAGCACCAGCAACAGTAACCATCGCAGCACCAGTAGCATTAACAACAGCAGCACCAGTAACAGTAACAACAGCATCATTAGTAACAGTAACAACAGAAGCACCAGCAACAGGAACAACAGGAGCATCAGTAACAGTAACAACAGCATCACTAGTAATAGTAACAACAGCAGCACCACAGTAACAGTAACAACAGCAGCACCAGTAACAGTAACAACAGCAGCACCAGTAACAGTAACAACAGCAGCACCAGTACAGTATCAACAGCAGCATAAGATACAGTAACAAGTGCATAACCTGAAACAGTAATAACAGCAGCACCAGAAACACTAACAACAGCAGCATCAGTATCAGTAATACCTGCAGCACCAGTAACAGTAACAACAGCTGCAAAAGTAATAGTAATAACAGCAACACTAGTAACAGTAACAACAGCAGCACCAGTAATGATAACAACAGCGGGACAAGTAACAGTAACAACAGGAGCACGAGCAACAGTAATATTAGGCGCACGAGCAACAGTAAGAATTGCAGCACCAGAAGCAGTAATAACAGCAGCACCAGCAACAGTAATACCCGTAACAGCAGAAACAGTAACCCCAGCAGCACCAGCATTAGTAATAACAAGAGCGCCAGGAGCAGTATAACAGCTGCACTATTAACAGTAACAACAGCAGCACCAGTATCAATAAGCCCCCAGCACCATAAATAGTAACAACAGCAGTATTAGAAACCGTAATAACAGCATCACTATTAACAGAAACAAAAGCAGAACCATCAACAATAGAAACAGCAGAGAACCAATAACTGTAAGAACATCAGCACCAATAACAATAACAACAGCAGCACCATTAGAAGTAACAACAGCAGAAACAGCAACAACAGTAACAACAACGCACACAGTAACAGTAACAAAGCAGAACGAGACACAATAAGAAGAGCAGTACTAGTATCAGTAACACACCGTAACCAGTAACAGTAACAACATCAGCACCAATAAAAGTAACAACAGCAGCACCAATAACAGTAACAATATCATCACCAAAAAAAGTAACAACAGCAGCACCAATAACAGTAACAACATCAGCACCAATAAAAGTAACAACAGCAGCACCAGGAACAGTAACAACACCAGAACCAGTAACTGTAACATCAGTAAAAACAGTAACAGTTACTACAACGCACCAGCAGCAACAGTAAAACAGCAAAACCTTAACAGTAACAACAGCCGCATCAGCCAGAGTAACAACAGCAGCGTCAGCAGCAGTAGCAAAAGCAGAAAATTAACAGTAAAAAATCCGCATCACAAGAGTAGCAACAGAAGCATCATTAAATAACAACAGCAGCACCGCCAACAGTAAAACAACGACACCAATAACAGCAACAACAGCATCACA
>WNGS01038171.1:0-13354 GCA_020271785.1 Procambarus virginalis
CAACACTCAGGCGCTGGAACATAAAACTGGCCCGGCTCTTGTCTCTTGGTCTCTAGTCTTCCCAATGAGTTCCTCGCCACCTCCTTCCGGAACTTAAGTGCACATTTACCCCAGGCGCCCAGAGTCTCAGAGCCTATCGGCACGAACCTGTAACAACGTTCTAGGTCCCTGTCCTTGATAGATTTCTGGGTCTCCCTGAAGGTGGCAGCTCCGCCTCCTTCTGCTGTGCTGTAAGGTAGATAGGTATCGGCCATTGTCGATGCACACGTGTAGTCCCACACGACCTGCTTACCTTCCCTCCACGGCTGCAGGGTGACTCCATCTGGGCGTTTTTGGCTGTTGTCAGTCTGCACAACTGGGGTTCTCTTTGTGCTGGACACCCAGCTGTAGCGAAACTTCTCTTGGTGATGTCATTGACTGCTTCGTGTTTGGCAATATTTCCCTGTGTCTTACGACAGATGAGCCCATGGCTGCCGTATTGGTCTGCCCGTGCATGGCCGCAAATACACCGGTGCTCGATGGAGATAGGGGCGGCAAGGCGCAGAGAAACATCAATACTTTAGGTCCGATGGTCCAGGCGGGTGCCCAAGGCGGAATTAGGGACTGCCAACAGGAAGTACCCGGCATGGGGCGCTTGCACAGCAAGAAGACGCGCTCTGTCCTTCCTGGAAGCTGCCTCCAGCAATGATGTGGCGATGTTTTCCACTATGGGGCTGTCCCATTTGGACTGTTTGCAGTCATTTGGAGAAGTTGGTCGAGGGTGAGGGTTGACAAGAGTGTCCCACTGACCGGCTCCTTCCGCGAATTTGGGATCATGCATCCCAATGGAGTCTCTTAGGTAATCCGTAGTATTTCCTTAACTAATTCACCTGTAGCACTGGTCGAGGATAAGAATTCCGGCAATGCTAACTGTGTTACCTTGCGAATACCTATTCCCCCGAGTCTAACTGGGAGTGTTGCTTGGTCCCATTGGTCATCTTGCAGGGAGAGGTTTAACACTTTCACGGTTATTGACCTTAGGAGCGAGTCATATTCTGTTAATTTTGGGCTGTCGAAGGAGGGAGCACACCTTAGGAAATAGGTCAGTCTGGGCAAAGCCAGGCACCTTGTGAGAAGGTACAAAGCATCGTGGGCGTCCAAGGCCCATATTCTTCCCTCCATCCTCCTCAGGTCGTTCAGCTTTTCTTCGAGGACTACCTCTATGGCGCTCGAGCCCAGAGGTGCCCCTAGCAGCACACTGTCGGTGGGAGCGATCACTTGGGCTCCTGGCAATATGGTTCGCACTGCATCTATGGTTGGTTGGCTGGATGAGATGATTTCACACTTTAAAGGGTTTAGGGTGAGTCCTTACTCCTCTCCCTTAGATTTCACCAGCTGTAGATCTTCTAGCAGGGCCTCCTGTGTCCCTGCCAGGGTGCCATCGTCCAGGAACCAGATGTTGAGTTCGCTGGTCAACCTGCTTGTAACCTCTTTAACAGCCATGCAAAAAAGAAAAGGGGCAAGTGGGTCTCCCTGCTGGACACCTTCTGCAGAAACAACTTCATGTTCCCCAAACAACAGCGTCGATTCCCTACTGTACCCTGCTGAGACGAAGGGGAGTAGTGAAGGAAAGCTTGTTCGAACTGCTTCCAGTACCACATCCCTTTTTACCTGGTTGAAGGCATTTTTAAAGTCTAATTTAATTAATGCCTTGTTTTCTGGGAGGTGCTTGATATAGGCTCGTGCTGCATGAGCTGCTGCTTCACAGCCATGGGGGACACCAAAACCTAGTTGATGGGGTCGAAGCATCGTTGCAGCGTCTATGCTAATTTTTCTGACTATGACTGACTTTCTGACTTTTTCTGACTTCTATCCTAATTTTTCTAATATATATATATATATATATATATATATATATATATATATATATATATATATATATATCAAGCATCATGCTTGATGTGTGCATCAAGCATAGACAACGTGTTCTCTCATATAACAGGGCTTGATGGAAAACGTCAATTGCCTCTCACTATACCATTGCCTGGGGAGGATGGGTTGTCTGGGAGTTAAATACTCCAGAATTCTCACCTCTTGGGGCTCTGAGTGTAGTGCAGTGGGTATAAGAGCGTACATGCCATTGTGGTGGCCAGGTTCGAGTCTCCTGGTGGGTGTTGTTGTCTAAAGTTTCTATACTTTCTGACTGCGTGTTTAGGCAGGTGTGTGCATATATATATATATTATATATATATATATATATATAATATATATATATATATATATATATATATATATATATATATATATATATATATATATATATATATATATATATATATATATATATATATATATATATATATATATATATATATATATATATATTGTGACAATAATCTCTTCCCAGAGATTGAGCCTGCTCTTTCTTCTTATCGTCACATTCCCAGTAATATGCAAGATACGTTTTACAGTGGCTTAAACGTATATCAAGACCAGCCACGCACCTGCAAACTCCCCCTCCCCCCACTCCTGCACACCTGGTCGACCCGCCAACTGCTACTCCCAGCCAAACTACCGACTTGCGGCCGTCCTGCATTCTCATTGGCCGTTCAACAACACACCACTCCAGCTCCACGCCAATCACATTCCTCGCAAGCCAACGTCGGGGTCACTGGCAGCCTACCAGTCAGAATATATCTAGTGCTCTTGCTGTGAACACCTACTTGACTCACCTTGTGTGATCAAATAGAGGTTGATAGCTTGCGCATATATTCCCAGCACTATTTATTTTTGTATTCCTGTTAACGTAACCAGTTCCCCCCTTTTCAGTTTGTTATATATATTTTTACGTGTTTTACTTTTACATTATTTTAAATGCCAAGGAATTGTCTTTATTTTATTTTGTTTTCTAGATTAAGTAAAGTGCATTTTTTATATTTGTGTTTTCGTGTATCTTACCTTACCTTACCACAGATTATCAGACAAGCAGTCACTCTTTTTTTTCCTTTTTTTTATAACTTACATGTATGTGGCCCAGCATTGACATCTGCTATTTGGAAGACTGCCGACCACCATTTCCAACACGTTACCGTCACATATAATTGGGGGCCTGTCCGGGAGCTGCACTCAGGTATTGGTAATTGTGGTAAGCGTACTTGGCTTTCATCCCCTTGCTTTCAATATTTACATTAATCATTTTTATTATATGGTGCTGTGTATATTGTGCATTACGGGAGTAGCATATGGTGAGTGTGAGACAACTTTGAATTACGTGGTGACTGTAGGCCTCAGTCATACTCTTAATCGGTCGTCTCCCCCTTTCGTGTTATTACCCGTGTTTAACATCTTTTGTCCCTCAGATATTTCTCACATTTTTGACAGATTATCACATAGGTACCCTGGTACTGTGGTCTGTCTCCGGGTCAATAGCACCTAATTTCTGCAATCCGACTCTAGGAGGAAAAAGAGGGCCAAAGTTCCTCTAGCACGGACTATTATTGGCGAACTGGGACCTCGCCGATAGTTCTCGTCACCAGTTGACACTCGCACCCCTACTTGTTGGTCAGAATTGATGGTATTTACTCAAGGTAGGGAATTAGCTTTCTTTCTTTTGAGCACGAAGTTCGCTAATTCTGTAAATACCATATTCAATTTCAGTGGGTACCTTGCTTATGTTCTATAGTGACTCGGCAAGGTATGACTACATTTTTGGACTACCTCATTTACTTAGGAACCATTTAGTGTTTCACTTATCTTTTGAAACTCAGTTTCAACTAATTAGTAGGATTTTCTTGCCTTTATCCTCCCACAGTGAGTACCAGGTACAAGATTTCCTGCGACCTTAATCATTTACCATCTTGAATTAACTTTAATTATTAATAATTCCACAGGATAGGTATCAGTTGCCACGTTTCCTGTTTCTGACATTCACCATATTCTCACAGTATATTCGTGTCTCATTTATTTGCCATTTTTCACTATGTTTCGTATCCAAACTTTCAAGGCAGATCCAGAAGGTGAAATAGAGAAATTGCGTCATGCTAAGAGGGTCGAATTGAGAACTCTTGCACATGAGTATCAATTAGAAGTTCCCCCTGACGCCAACAAGTATGCCATACATAATATAATTTTAGATTATCTTTTGGATGAAGGGAAGATAGATTCTGATACTCACGAACAATATACCATTTCAGATAAGCATGATTTGACAGCAATAAAGCTCAAGCTAGAACTTGCTAAGATCGAGCGGGAGCAACAACAGGAAGCAGCTGCAATCAGAGAGCGTGAAGCTGCAATCAGAAGGGAAGAACAAGAAAGAGAAATCCGCCTCAAGGAGCGTGAGGCAGCCCTGGCCAAGGAAGCAGCTGCCATCCGGAGAGAAGAAAGTGAAAGGGAGGCTCTACTCCTCAAAGGACAGCAAGAGAGAGAGGCCGCACTTAAGAAAGAAGAGGCCGCACTTAAGAAAGAAGAAAGTGAACGTGAGTTGGCCTTACTCAAAGAGCGTGAAAAATTACAACTTGAAGTAAAACGACAACAACTAGAGATGCAACGCGACCACGACAAACGGCAAGCAGACTCGGTTCTAGACTATCATAGCAGAGAACTCGCGATGGACGCTACACACCAAGCTCGACTCCAACAAGCAGCAGCTAGTCTTCCTCCAAGTTTCAATGTCTCCCATGCAAGTAAGTTAATGCCCCCGTTCATAGAAACGGAGGTTGATGTGTTCTTCACAACTTTTGAGACCCTTGCTAATCAACTTAGTTGGCCTGACGACCAATGGGCTACCCTTCTCCGAGTACATTTAACAGGTAGAGCAGCCGTCACACTCAGCACTTTGGCATCGGAAAACGACTACACCACCTTGAAGCAAGCTGTGTTGGACGCCTACCTTCTCTCCACCGAAAGCTATCGACGAAAGTTCCGTGACTACGTCAAGGCAAGTACCACCACCTTCTTAGAATTTGCTAACACCAAACGGAGATATTTCATGAAATGGCTGGAGGCAGCACATGTCTCTACTTTTCCAGAGCTTGTCAACCTCATACTGGTTGAAGAATTTTTGAGACGTGTACCTCCTCCTGTCCGCCTATACTTAGCAGACAAAGAAGAGACCGATTTGGTGAAGTGCGCGAAGTCAGCTGACACTTACAGCCTCATCCACCGGCTGACACCAGAACCTACCAGTAAGAAGTCTTGGTACAGTTACGAGAAAGCGAGCCCAGATCAAGGTACCTCTCAACTGTACTGCAGGTATTGTCGACTCTATGGACATACCATAGAAAAATGTGGTAAGTCCCAATCTAAAGGTAACATAGAACCTCCTAAGCCCAAACCTACTCACCCTAAGTCCGGTAAGCCTGTAATGAATGTTGGTGTTCATGCTAATGATCTCTCTCTCTTTAGCAAGCATCTATATCCAGGAACTATCACTACCCACGGTTCAGATTCAGAGGGACGTTTCGGACTTAAGATCTTGCGGGACACAGCGGCTCTACAATCGATCGTCTTGAAATCAGCTGTGCCCAACGTCGCCTACACAGGAGAGACTGTATTCATCACTGACCTTACTGCTACTACTCCTTATCCTCTTGCCAGAGTTTACCTAGATTGTCCCTTCGTGACCGGTGAAGTCCAAGTCGCCGTCAGGGAAAAGCCTTTTCCCATGCCTGGAGTGCAACTTCTCCTGGGCAACGACTTGGCAGAAGACCAACAACCGAACAACCTGATCGTCAAGGACATATCCCAGGTGGGTAACTCTGTGTTGGATAACCCGATTTTTGAGCATGTTCCAGCAAAGGTTCAAGAGAGTGATGAAGGTTCTCCTCCTGTTATGGTGACCACCCGTGCTCAAGCTGCACGACCACAGCCAGCTGACTCTACTGCTACCGCTGTCCCTCAAGACCCTTCGAAACTACCCCCAAATCTGACCGCTTTGGAGTTCCGTAAGTTACAGAGAGATGATCTTACCTTGACACCATTATTCTTTCAGGCTGAGACCCAATCCGACAGTGTTCCTGGGTTCTTTATGGAGAACGAATTACTCTATCGCAGGTATAGACCCAGTAAACTGAAGGACGAGGACGATTGGGCAGACGTTGAACAACTAGTGATTCCTACCAGCCTGCGGCCCACGATTCTACACCTGGCCCACGGAGCACTGTCACACTACGGGTTCAACAAGACTTACCATGGAATTCGACAAGACTACTACTGGCCAGGTATGGTTAACGATGTCAAGAATCATGTCAAACTGTGCCACGTGTGTCAGTTAGCCGGGAAACCGAACGTTTCCATTCCCAGAGCACCACTGATACCCATCCAGGTGCCTGAGGAACCGTTCCACAGACTTATTATTGACTGTGTTGGTCCTTTGCCTCGGACCAGTGCAGGCAACGCCTATATCTTAACTATCCTGTGTCCTACCACCAGATTCCCCATAGCAGTTCCAGTGAAAAACATTACGGCTGCTACAGTGGTGAAGAATTTATTGAAAATATTCACCCAGTATGGATTTCCGAGGGAGATACAGAGCGACTGTGGCACCAACTTCACCAGTGATCTCTTCAAACGGACTCTGGAGGAGTTCAACATCAAACAGGTACTGTCCAGCCCCTATCATCCTGCTTCACAGGGTTCTCTCGAGCGTAGTCATCAGACTATCAAGGCACTCTTAAAAAAGTTTTGCAATGAGACCTCAAAGGATTGGGATAGGCAACTTGATCTCATTATGTGTATTTTCAGAAGTCTTCCCAACGAGTCACTAGGAGTATCTCCTTATGAGATGCTCTACGGACGTAAGTGCCGTACACCTCTCAAGGCTTTCAAGGATTCTCTACGTGATGCCACCTTCAGTGAGCATCAGAATGTGCCCCAGTATCTTCAAAACCTCCGACACATTCTAGAGAGGGTCCATTCCTTTGCTAGCAACAACCTACAGAAAGCCCAAGAGAGGATGAAGACTCGTTACGACCAGCACTGCCAAGTAAGGAAGTTTAAACCGGGAGACTTAGTTCTTGCCTATTTCCCTATCCCAGGTTCTCCTTTACAGAACAGGTTCTCAGGACCCTACCGTGTTAAAGAGTGCCGGAACAACTTCAACTACGTTCTCGAGACCCCCGATAGGCGGCGGAAGACCCAGCTGTGCCACATCAATCTGCTCAAGCTCTATCATGGGGTTCCTCCCACTGTGTTAACCAACTTCACCTTATTTACAGATCCATACAGCCACAGTGAGACCTTCCCTGCTTCTCCTTCCGAAAACACTGACACTGAGACAGCGCTTTCGCTGAGACTGCCATGCAACCTTTGAAGAGACCACTAACACAACACCTATACCTCCTATTAGACTATTTTACAGGAACTTCTTTTCCACAGCTCATAAAACGGAGGAAAGGGTCCTGAAAGATATTGTTAATAGAAACGTTATCCCTACAGACAAAAATCAGAAGATACAATTGACGATTTACTATAAAACCAAGAAAACTGCCAACCTACTCACGAGAAACTCTCCAGACACAAAGCAGAACGCTTTGAAAGAGACCAACGTCGTCTATGCCTTCAAATGCCCACTTGGGGACTGTAAGCCTCAAAGAACTCAGTAAATAGGCAAGACAACAACATCTCTTTCCAGGCGATTAACGATGCATAAGCAACAGGGCTCCATTAAGAAACATATAATCTCTTCCCACAACCAGACCATCACCAGAGAAGTCTTAACAAAAAATACGGAAATCATTGATAGATACAGCGATAGCAGGCGGCTTGACATCTATGAGGCACTACATATCAAGAAGTCAACACCAGCAATCAACAGCCAATTAATGCACAACTATATTCTACCCACTTCAAGACTCTGCTCCATTATAGAAACATCAAGAAATATGGGCCAATAGGCCGTCTGCAGTTACAGATCTATTCTTCCCTTTAGCTTATACCCATTGTTCCGTGTTCTGTGTTTTGTTGAAAGTTTGTTTTCACCTCACCCAAAACTATTGTATTACATCACCTCACCCAAATGCAGGTATAAAAGAGCCAATGCTGTTCATATATATATATATATATATATATATATATATATATATTATATATATATAATATATATATATATATATATTATATATATATATGCGAACAAGCCTGAATGGTCCCCAGGACTATATGCGATATTCATATATATATATATATATATATATATATATATATATATATATATATATATATATATATATATATATATATATATATATATATTAAACCTAGAAGGGGTACCACCTATGGTGCAAGTGTAGGGACCCATAGCCTCGGAGAAGAAAATAAAGAGTACTCAGAGAAGACCTTGTGGATCCTCACTGAACACTTTGATATTTTCTTCTCCTACCACCCCTATTCTTTTGGTATGTGTGTATACTTATCTAACTTTATTTGAAAATGTCATTACACAAAAAAGATACAATATTGATTACATGCAGGGTACAAGGCTGCTTGTCACAAGTTGAAAAGCTCCTCCAGCTCCTCAGATGGCGGGCAGGAACCATGGATGCAGTGAGCATTTCCTCTCTGGATTGCCACACTGAGGCGCTGAAAAAGAAAACTGGCAGCTCTAGGGTCTCTAGTTGTTTCGATTAGCTTAGACCCCAACTCCTTCAAAAAGCTAGCAGCACTTTTACCCCAGGCACCAAGTGTCTCTGAGGCAATGGGGACAAAATTGTAGTGGTGCTCAAGGTCTCTGTATTTACGTGACTTGGCCGCTTCCCGGTGATTGGCAGCTCCTCCTGCTTGAGTAGCACTGAAGTCAACATAGGTATTGGCTAAAGTTGAGACGCAAGTGTAGTCCACACCAACTGTCTACCATTCTTCCAGGGGTTCACCGTGATTCCATCTGGGCGACCGACATGCTCATTAGAGTTGCGGGACATTAGGTAGCGGGGCTCTCTCTCTGCTGGACAGCCGGCTGTGGTAAGGCTTCTCTTAATAATGTCATTGACCTCGCCGTGTCTTGCATGCCATCCTCCTGTCCTTTGGCAGAGAAGACCATGCCGTCCGTACCTGTCGGCCTCTGCCTCGCCGCAAATACACCTGTATTCGGTGTGGATTGGGGCAGCGAGACGGAGAGCCACGGCAATTCGGAGGGCCTGCGGTGTGAGACAGGTGCCGGTTGCTGACATTGGGATTGCTAATAGGAAATCACCTGCATGGGGAGCGCTACTGCTCTAAGTCGGGAGTGTCATGTGGTGTTGTCGCAGCTTCTAGCAAAGTCGCAGCTTCTTGGTCGGCAATGGGACGATCCCAGCTGGATTGCTTATGGGCTTCAGAAGGCAGTGGTTGGGGTGCTGGTCCTGCGAGAGAGACCCATTTGGTTGTGCAGTCTGTGAAGCTGGGATCATGTACCCCTGCCTGTTGAACTAGGTGCTCAGGTAGGATTTCCTTCACCAAGTTGTCAGACCCCACTGAAGAGGACAGGAACGCTGGTACAGCAATTTGTGTTGCTGTGCGCACGCCAAGGCCCCCGAGTCTGACAGGAAGGGAGGCCTGTTTCCACTGCGAGTTGCTGAGGAAAGATTGAGGGCTTTTTCTAGTGTTGATTTCAGCAAGCTGTCGTACTCTTCTAATTTAATATTGTTGAAATATGGCGAACATCTTAGAAAGTAGGTCAGCCTGGGGAGGGACAAGCATCTGGTGATGAGGTAAAGTGCATCATGGGCATCGATGTCTTCAATTCTCTCGTTCATTCTCTTCAGGTCAGTGATCTTCTTACCAAGGACCTCGTCGATGGCATTCCTTCCAAGAGGAGCACCTAGGAGTGTGCTGTCCTCAGGGTTGGTTGTATGAATGTCAGGCAAAACAACCTTTATTTGCTCTATTATGTGCTGGTTGGTGGAGGTTATTTCGCACTTGGAAGGGTTCAGGGTGAGGCCTAGACTTGCTCCTTGCTCCTGAATTATTCTTATGTCGTCCAAGAGTGCGTCTGGGGAGCCGGCTAGAGTACCATCGTCCAAAAACCAAATGTTGAGCTCACTGGACAGGTTATCGGTGACTTCCTTGATGACTAGGCAGAAAAGAAAAGGAGCAAGGGGGTCACCCTGTTGGACACCTTCTTGTGATTCGATTTCATGTTCCCCAAAAAGCAGAGTTAGATTCTTGCTGTAGCATGAGTTTACAAACGGGTAGAGGGAAGGAAAAAGGCGATGAACCGCACTGAGTACTGCATCCCTTCTAACCAGATTGAAGGCATTTTTGAAGTCCAGCTTTATCAGAGCTTTTTCATCCGTATGTNGGACAAGCATTGGTGATGAGGTAAAGTGCATCATGGGCATCGATGTCTTCAATCCTCTCGTTCATTCTCTTCAGGTCAGTGATCTTCTTACCAAGGACCTCGTCGATGGCATTCCTTCCAAGAGGAGCACCTAGGAGTGTGCTGTCCTCAGGGTTGGTTGTATGAATGTCAGGCAAAACAACCTTTATTTGCTCTATTATGTGCTGGTTGGTGGAGGTTATTTCGCACTTGGAAGGGTTCAGGGTGAGGCCTAGACTTGCTCCTTGCTCCTGAATTATTCTTATGTCGTCCAAGAGTGCGTCTGGGGAGCCGGCTAGAGTACCATCGTCCAAAAACGACATATATATATATATATATATATATATATATATATATATATATATATATATAATATATATATATATATATATGAGAGTATATATATATATAAATATATATATATATATATATGTAATATATATATATATATATATATATATATATATATATATATATATATATATATAATATATATATATATATATTATATATATATATATATGTGAGTTGGGTTATTCTTTACAGTCACGTTCCTGCGAGTCATTCGCCGCATCTAGATTTTGATTTTACTTGCAAATTGTCAGCACAAAAACAATCTGAATGGAACTATGAATAAAAGAAAAATACATTATACAAGCGAATACACTTTATATATATATATATATATATATATATATATATATATATATATATATAATATATATATATATACATGTATATATATATATACATATATATATATAATATATATATATATATAATATATATAATATATATATATATATATATATATATATATATATATAATGTCGTACCTAGTAGCCAGAACTCACTTTTGGCCTACTATGCAAGGCCAGATTTGCCTAATAAGCCAAGTCTTCCTGAATTAATATATTTTCTTTATTTTTTTCTTATGAAATGATAAAGCTACCCATTTCATTATGTATGAGGTCAATTTTTTATTGGAGTTAAAATTAACGTAGATATATGACCGAACCTAACCAACCCTACCTAACCTAACCTAACCTATCTTTATAGGTTAGGTTAGGTTAGGTAGCCGAAAAAGTTAGGTTAGGTTAGGTTAGGTAGGTTAGGTAGTCGAAAAACAATTAATTCATGAAAACTGCCTATTAGGCAAATCGGGCCTTGCATAGTAGGCTGAGAAGTGCGTTCTGGCTACTAGGTACGACACACACATATATATATATATATATATATATATATATATATAATAAATATATATATATATATATATATATATAATATATATTATATATATTATATATATATATATATATATATATATATATATATGTCGTACCTAGTAGCCAGAACGCACTTCTCAGCCTACTATGCAAGCCCGATTTGCCTAATAGGCCAAGTTTTCATGAATTAATTGTTTTCGACTTCCTAACCTACCTAACCTAACCTAACCTAACTTTTTCGGCTACCTAACCTAACCTAACTTATAAAGATAGGTTAGGTTAGGTTAGGTAGGGTTGGTTAGGTTCGGTCATATATCAACGTTAATTTTAACTCCAATAAAAAAAAATTGACCTCATACATAAAGAAATGGGTAGCTTTATCATTTCATAAGAAAAAATTAGAGAAAATATATTAATTCAGGAAAATTTGGCTTATTAAGCAAATCTGGCCTTGCATAGTAGGCCAAAAAGTGAGTTCTGGTTACTAGGTACGACTATATATATATATATATATATATATATATATATATATATATATATTATATATATATATTATATATATAATATATATATATATATATAGGGGGGTACCACCTCTGGTGCAATTATAGGGAACCACAGCCTCAGAGAAGGGAACACAGAGCATTCAGGGAAAAACTTGCCATTAAACTCTGAATACATAGGGTGTTCGCTTCTCCTACCACCCCCCTTTTTATGGTGTACACTTTATTAAGCAAGGTTATACAGTTACATATCTGATTGTATACAAAAAATGAACATTAAGAGGACACAAAAATAGTTCGCTTCCTAGAGGCTGTAGATTTCCTCGAACTCCTCCGACGTTGGGCAGGAACCGAGGATGCAGCGAGCATTCCCCTCTGGATCGCGACACTGAGGCGCTGAAAGAGAAAACTTGCCGCTCTAGGGTCTCTTGTGGTGTCAATGAGCTTGGAACCAAGATCCTTTAGAAACCTTCTTGCACTCTCTCCCCATGGGCCTAGGGTCTCAGACCCTATTGGAACGAAGTTGTACCGATGATCTAATTGCCTGTACTTGGCTGACTTGTCTCTTTCTCTGTGTGTCGCCGCGGCTCCTGCTGTGCCGGCAGAGAGGTTGACGTATGTGGCTGCCAGGGTGGATACGCAAGTATAGTCCCATGCCAACTGTCTGCCACCCTTCCACGTACGCAGTGTGATTCCGTCTGGTCGGCCGGCAAAGCTAACAGAGTCACGGTTCAGAAGGTTGCGGGGCTCTCTCTCCGCTGGACACTGGGCAGAGGCAAGGCTTCTTTTAATGATGTCGTTGACTTCGTCGTGTCTAGTGTGCCAACCACCAGATTTTCCGCAGTGCAGGCCATGCAATCCACATTCGTCAGCATCTGCCTCTCCGCAAATACACCTATGAACAGTGTGGATAGGGGCAGCAAGACGGAGAGCGACTGCAATACGGAGCTCCTGCGAATCAAGACGTGTGCCTGTCGCAGACATAGGGACTGCCAAAAGGAAGTCCCCTGCATGGGGAGCCTGCACAGCTGTGAGGCGTGCACGATCACTGGGGGTTGTTACTGCCTCCAGCAAAGCTGTGGCTTCTTTGTCTGCAATGGGGCTGTCCCAACTGGACTGTTTCTTGGCTTTCGGCATGGCTGGTCTGAGTGCTGGGTCTGCCATGGCACCCCATTTCGTGTCGCATTCCGTGTAGTGGGGGTCCTGTATCCCCGCTACATCACTGAGGGTGTCAGGTAGAATTTCCTTAACCAGGTCATCTGATGCTGAGGAAGAAGACAGGAAGGCTGGGACAGCAATTTGGGTGGCGGTGCGGACACCCAAGTTACCGAGCCTAACAGGAAGAGTGGCTG
>WNGS01038172.1:0-14598 GCA_020271785.1 Procambarus virginalis
TGTTGACAAGAAATCAAACAGCAAAAAATTGAAACATGCACATCTACACGTCTTCGTCGAAGAGCTCTAGAAACTGTTGATGATGAAAGTTCTTTAACAAGATACTGGATATGGCTCGTCGAATGGAAGATGCTGCACGTGATGCTCGTGTCATGGAGTGCAGTGCCAACAACGGTTCTGCCACTGTTACTAACAGTCCATGAAGTATGTAAGGTTCAGGGAGGACACCATGATCATAGAAGATATCATGCCAAACCTAACATTAAATTGAGCCGAGAACCACATCACAACTGGAGTCATGGAACAAGACTCAAGCAGTCACAACGACTCACATCAGAGGTTGTCAATAATAAATGTTACAATTGTGGAGGAGACTACCCACACCAAGATAATGTTTGTCCTGCACAAGGTAAGAAGTGCTATGAGTGTAGAAAACTAGGTCATTTTGGTGCTATGTGTCGTTCCGCACTAAAGAAACCACAATCAATAAATAAAAGCAATGTACGAGGATCAAGTCATAGGAGTCGAGGTGGCAAACACAATATTGCACCTCAAATCAAGAATGTTAATAATATACAAGACAACATTTCATTACAACCAGTCTCAGATGACAGTGAATGTGATTATATTTATGGAGTACAATCAATCACAAAATGGAATGATCTTCCAAACAACCCAGAGACTATAGTATACATTGCTGGCATTGTCTCAAAATTCTCATTGACACTGGATCAAACATTGACACCATTGCTGAGTGCCACTATGAGAAAATTTAAAAAACAGTACCAAAGCTTGAAAAATACAATGGCAAAGCCACTGCCTATGCTTCAAAGGTAGCCTTACCAGTGATTGGAACTTTCACTGCAGAGATTAAGTCAAAGAATGCAATGCTCATTACTACATTCCATGTTGTTAGGAATGCAAAGGAGTCTTTACTCAGTTACAAGACTTCAACCAAATTGGGCTACTTCAGCTTTCTAATGCTGTAGCAGTGGAATCTGCAAACAATGTTGATGCTATTGTTGCTGAATTTTCTGATCGGTTTAAATCCATAGGTTGTTATACTGATAGCAAGGTACATCTGCATATCAACCCAGATGTAATTCCAGTTGCCCAACCACATCGCCGACAACCATTCCATACTCGCAAGAAAGTCGATGCCGAACTGGATAGGCTGATAGAACTAGATATCATTGAACCGGTAACAGGCCCAACACCATGGGTAAGCCCAATTGTCACTCCACCAAAGCCGAAGAATCCAGATGAGATACGCATTTGTGTAGACATGCGTGTTCCCAACAAGGCAATAATGCGTGAACGCCATCCTACACCCACTGTAGATGATATGATATACCGCTTGAATGGTGCAACTGTATTCAGCAAGTTAGATTTAAACAAGGGCTATCATCAGCTTGAACTTGATGATGAGAGTCGATTCATCACAACGTTTACGACACATCGAGGTCTGTATAGGTACAAGCGCCTGAGTTTGGTATTAACAGTGCTGCTGAGTATTCCAGCACATCATCAGCCAGGTATTGCAAGATATACCTAATGCTGACAACATGTCTGATGACATCATTGTTTATGGCCGTACCCAAGCTGAACACGACAAAGCTCTTCGTGCAACATTGCAACGCTTACGAGAAAAGAATTTGACGCTAAGCCGAGCAAAGTGTGAGTTCAATCAACATAAAATTGAATTCTTTGGACATGTACTTAGTGACAAAGGTCTGTCTCCAGATCCTAAGAAAGTTGCAGATATCAAGAATGCTGCACCTCCTTCAACATCCACTGAAGTACATAGTTTTCTGGGAATGGCAAACTACTGTTCTCGCTTCATTCCAGATTTTGCTACCATTACGAAGCCTCTACGTGAGCTCCTGAAGAAAAATGCATCATGGTACTGGAGCGATGTCGAGCAAAATGCATTTGATGCTGTGAAAGATGCACTAGTAGAAAATGCGACTGCTGCATACTTTGATCCATCAATGGACACTGAGTTAACGGTGGATGCTAGTCCTGTTGGTTTAGGTGCTGTGTTAGCCCAACACAAACCTGGTCAACCAGATTCAAGAGTAGTAATTGCCTACGCCAGCCGTTCTCTCACAGATGTTGAGCAACGATACAGTCAGACAGAGAAGGAAGCTCTTGCTCTTGTATGGGGCTGTGAACACTTCAATGTGTATCTGCTTGGTGCACCCTTTACCACGATAGTCACTGACCACAAACCGTTGGAGACCATCTTCAATAATCCAAAGTCCAAACCACCAGCTCGCATTGAGAGATGGGCTCTTCGTCTGCAACCATACAACTTTACGGTGAAATACAAGCCAGGTGCAGGCAATCCCGCTGATTACATCAGTCGACATCCTGCCAACAGTTTCACCATCACCAAGCATCAGCAAGTTGCCGAGGAATATGTACACTCTGTAACCTGTGATGCAGTCCCTAAGGCTCTCACTCTTGATGAAATCCGTACTGCAACCCTAGAGGACCCAACTCTGCAAGCAACAGTGGATGCATTGACTAAGAAAAAGTTTCCACGCATCCCACCCTCAGGAGTTGACCAAGATGCATTCAAAGCACTTGAACGCATCCAGACAGAATTAAGTGTTACGCAACAACGCGACACCGTGCTGCGAGGTACTCGTATCGTCATTCCAGCTGTTCTCCAGCAACGTGCTCTGAAGCTTGCACATCAAGGACACCAAGGTCTTGTAAGGACCAAACAGCTGCTACGAGAAAAGGTGTGGTTTCCTGGCATTGATCGTCAAGCTAAGGACATGCATGATGCCTGTGTCCCTTGCCAAGCTGCAGTGGATACTTCAAGACCAACACCTCTACAACCTTCACCACTACCTGCTGCACCATGGATGGAAGTATCGATGGACTTCTGTGGACCGCTACCAACTGGAGAGTACTTGATGGTAGTCATTGATGATCACTCACGTTATCCAGAAGTAGAAATCATCACTTCCACATCTGCAAAGGCTGTCATCCCGAAACTCGACAAGATCTTTTCAAACTTTGGCATTCCTGAAGTTGTCAAGACGGACAATGGACCGCCATTTAATGGACAAGACTTTGTCAACTTTGCTGAGCATATTGGATTCAAACACCGCCGTGTGATGCCACTACATCCTCAAGCAAATGGAGAAGTAGAGAGATTCATGCAACCTCTCATGAAAGCTGTACGCTGTGCTCATGCCGAAGGACGATCCTGGAAACAAGCTATGTATGCTTTTCTCAGGAACTACCGTGCAACACCGCATGGAACACTGGGCAAGTCGCCTGGCGAACTTTTATTTGGACGTCCTATGAGAATCGCACTACCTGTCATGCCAGCCAAGGTAACGGATAAACGTCTCGCTCAGAAGGATGCACTAGCGAAGGGCAAAATGAAAATTGCTCATGATCAACGTGCAAAGGAACAATTCATAAAGGTTGGAGATACTGTTCTCGTTAAAAAGAAAAAAGAGGGAAAGCTAGATATGCCGTATGATACAAAACCATATAAAGTGATTAGTGTAAAAGGAACTATGGTAACAGCGAGTAATAGAGATCATAGTATAACACGTAATATGGCTTATTTCAAAGTGATTCCAAATAGTGTAGAAAATGATGAAGTGCAAAGTCGTGCAAAAGAAAAAGAAAAAATGAGTTATAACTCGATAAACAATTCATCGAGGGATGTTTTTGTATTTAAGGACTCTCGTCCAAAACGTCATGTTAAACGCCCTACACGATATAATGATTAATTGTGTTCATATGTAATGCAAAGTATTTACTTGTTATGCTGAACTAAATTTAATATTGTTTGAATAATGCAGATCTCTCATTCAATATTTTGTAACTTTGTATTACAGTTTCTTTCATGTTTGTTTAACATTGCATATGTATTTTTAACATTGAAATCCTTTGTGGTAAAGATTGTTTAAATTCTTTGTGTGTTTAATTAATGTTAAATGTATGCAATATCTCTTGATATGTTAATAACTTACTTTGTGTCAATAACTTTGCTTTGTGCTACAAGCATGGTAGACATCCTGTATTCATTCTTTTTAAAGAAAAGGAGGGATGTCATGTTCACAGAAAATGGTACCATCCGTTTTCTATGTGCGGCGGCTGGACGCCACTAGAAAAGGTAAACAAAGCATACAGGACGCTACCAGCTTGGGAGCTACTCTATCATGTAATCAGTTTAAGTATTAAAGTCAGTAACCAGGAATGACTTTACATCAACCTTACTACCAAGACTATCTCAGCTATACACAGACACCACAGATACGTCTCCCAACATCATCACTCGTGCTGTCATCAAGATGGAAATGTTAATTAGGACTTCTCCTATTGCTTATATATACACAGCAATGTGCTGTTACCCTGCTGTTTCCCGGCCAACAGCCCCGCTTCTATGCCAGGTAAGTCCGCTAGGCGCTCACTGTAGCTACTTGGAACTTGTTTTTCCGAGTAGCTGAATTTTAAACAACAACAGCAGCTGCTACCCTATTTTATATGAAAGATTACACAGTGTAGATCAAAAGCTAGCTATAAGCTCATCTAATATTCCCATCTCACAGGATGGTTAGTCAAACATTGAATCAGGGTAGAAAACCCAAGCCTCAATACAAAAACAAATCAAGTTTGACTAAAAATCAGGAGAGAACATTAAGTGCAAGGCTGATCTATTAGCCTCCACTAGCACACTCTGGTACAGCGCAAGAATATCTTCCAATTTTCCTGAGTGTATGAAGTGATTTCAGAGCTCAAAACTACCTCATACCACTTGGTCTGACGTCACTTATAACAGGGCAATTACAGATATAGTGTTGGATAGTATGTCCCAGCTCTTGTTTACATAGTTTATAATTGAAATGTTCATCATTAGGGGATTCATTACCTGCAGCCTCCTGACATATATATCGAAATCCCAGTACCTAATTTCTAGTGCAGTGCTTTCTAGTGCAACCTAATCCCCCTAATATATGAACCTAAGCCATACAGTCTGTACCGTAGATTTATTAAGTTGGCTTAGGGCATGGCTATACCAAAGGAAACAGAGTGTTAGTATAAATTGAGTCAAGTCAGAGTGGGAAAATGTTTTAAGTTGAGTGCCCCAAGGCCCTGTCCTGGGACCTCTGTTGTTTATAATATATATAAATGATTTATATTCAGGTTTGAGTAACAACATTTGCAAATTTGCCGATGATACAAAAATCGGTAGGGAAATAACACAGAAGAAGACTCACTATCACTTCAAGTCGATCTAAATAGGGTTTTGAAATGGTCAAAAGATTGGCAGATGCAGTTCAATGCTGATAAATGTAAAGTTTTGAGGTTAGGTAATGATGATAGAGTTACAAGATATGAGCTAGATGGTGTTGAGATTACGAAATCGGATTGCGAAAGAGATCTGGGAGTTATGATTAGTACGAATTTAAAACCAAAGGATCAATGCATGAATATTCGTAATAAGGCAAATTAGGACACTAGGATTTATTAATCGAAGTGTTAGTAACAAGACACCTGGTGTTGTTCTTCAGCTATTTCTTGCTCTGGTTAGACCCCATTTAGATTATGCAGTTCAGTTTTGGTCGCCTTGCCATAAAATGGATATAAATTCATTTGAAAGTGTCCAACGTAGGATGTCGAAGTTAAATCCCAAAATTAGCAATCTTTCATATAAAGAAAGATTAACAAAGTTAAAATTGCATTCACTGGAAAGGCGAAGAGTTAGGGGTGACATGATAGAGGTTTACAAGTTGATGAAAGAGACATAACAAAGGGGAAATAATTAGGGGTATTAAAAGTATCAACACAAGACAGAACACAAAATAATGGGTATAAATTAGATAAATTTAGATTTAGGAAAGACTTGGGTAAATACTGGTTCGGTAACAGGGTTGTTGATTAGGGCCCTGATTAGCAAGGCTGCAATTGGCTGCCATGGCTGCAGGCCATGGCAGTCTCCGTGGTGTAGTGGTAAGACACTCGCCTGGCGTTCCGCGAGCGCTATGTCATGGGTTCGTATCCTGGCCGGGGAGGATTTACTGGGCGCAATTCCTTAACTGTAGCCTCTGTTTAACGCAACAGTAAAATGTGTACTTGGATGAAAAAACAATTCTTCGCGGCAGGGGATCGTATTCCAGGGACCTGCCCGAAACGCTACGCGTACTAGTGGCTGTACAAGAATGTAACAACTCTTGTATATATCTCAAAAAAAAAAAAAAAAAAAAAATAACGCATAACGGGGTGGAGGTGGGGACCCTCGATTGTTTCAAGCGTTGGTTGGATATGTATATGAGTGGGATTGGGTTGTTATAAATAGGAACTGCCTCGTATGGGCCAATAGGCCTTCTGCAGTTACCTTTGTTCTTATGTTCTTATGTTAGACTGGTCAACCTGTCCTCATCCCCACCCACATAGACTTGTTCGGCTGAAGGCATAGAGTTAGGTTCTTCTTTAGTAAATACAGAGATAAAAATTTATTAAAAATACTACTCATCTCTTCCTCATTATCCAATATATGACCTGTCTCGGTCTTTAATGGACCTATCCTTTCAGTAACCTTTGTTCGATATAACTGAAAAAAAACTTTAGGATTTGCTTAACCTGCTATACAAACTTCATAGTTTCTTTTTTTCAAATTCATAGTGGTGGAGGAACTATTTTTCGAACTTCATAGTGGTGGAGGTGGGGCTCCCTCGATTGTTTCAAGCGTGGGTTAGACATGTATATGAGTGGGATTGGGTGGTTATAGATAGGAGCTGCCTTGTATGGGCCAATAGGCCTTCTGCAGTTACATTTGTTCTTATGTTTTTGCCCTCCTTTTTGCACCCCATACCCATCTTGTGGGTGGTAATGGAAATGGTTACAGAGGCACATATATGGGCTTAGGGACTGAACCCCCACAATACATTTAACTAAGTTACAATCTTGATGATATAAATACAAGTTACAATCTTGATGATATAGTTACAAAATTCAGTATAAGTCGTCACATTATCAATGGGTTCGAGATCAACCACAATTACAGTTTCTATGCAGGCGATGAGTCACAATAACCTGGTTAAAGTATGTTGACCAGACCACACACTAGAAGGTGAAGGGACGACAACGTTTCGGTCCGTCCTAGACCATTCTCAAGTCGACAATCGTCTTGAGAATGGTCCAGGACTTACCGAAACGTCGTCGTCCCTTCGCCTTCTAGTGTGTGGTTTGGTCAACATACAGTTTCTAAATTAAGCAATAAGCAGAATAAGATTGTAGAATATGTAGTTCAGTAGTAGAGTAGTTTACCACATCACATTGTTTGGATGTGTGATAATTGTATGATAGACAGTATTTTAAATGTGCTTTTTGTACTGTGATTTGTGTATTTGTACCCTATAATATATAGTATAAATATATACTACACTATACTATACTATACTATATACTATAGTATACAAATACAAATACAAATATTTATTCAGGTAAAGTAGATACATACAAGGTAAGATACAAAAGTTGATGGATTTATAGGTAGAGCTAGTACATACAATGCCTAAAGCCACTATTACGCAGAGTTTCGGGCAGGAAAAACACTAAAGACTAAAACTTAATACTAATTGAGATTAAAGTACAAATTGTGTTGAGAAAAATATAAGAAAAAATGGAAAAAGGGGGGGGGGAAACATGGCAGAAAAAAAGCAAAAATACAATATGGTCAACAAAACAGCATTGTTTAAAATAGAAGACATGGGTTGACATTTTGGGGGTGAGGTAGGTTACATTGAGTTAATTAGGTAGTACTTAGTTTTTATCTTAAGCTGGTTGGGAGAGGTACAGTCTTTAACATAATTGGGAAGGTCATTCCACATTCGAGGTCCCTTGATTTGTAAAGCATTTCTAGTTTGACTAAGTCGTACCCTTGGAATATCAAATAGGTAATTGTTTCTGGCGTGGTGCTCATGGGATCTGATACAACCTTCTAGGAAGCTTTTAAGGTCAGGATTGACATTACAGTTCAGCGTTTTATATATATAAAATACACATGAGAGGATGTGCAGGGACTTAATATCTAACATATTCAGAGATTTGAGTAAGGGTACATATACTGCCCGGTTGCCTGAAATGCTATGCATACTTGTAGCTTTAGGTATTGTATTATACAATATATATTGTATAATGTACTAGCTCTATCTATAAATCCAACATTATGTTTGTAAATCAACTATGTATGTACTTTCCTGAATAAAATTAACTTAACTGTATACTTATATACTATGTGGTTTTTTATTCCTCTCGTTTGTGAGAAAAAATGACTAATACGTTCGGCCAATGACTTTGACTTTGACTTCGTTCATGGGCAGGCGATGAGTCACAGTAACGTGGCTAAAGTATGTTGACCAGACCACACACTAGAAGGTGAAGAGACGACGACGTTTCGGTCCGTCCTGGACCATTCTCAAGTCGATTGCGATGAGAAATGATTGATTGATTGATGAAGATTAAGCCACCCAAAAGGTGGCATGAATAGCCCGTAAGTGGTGGCCGTTTTGAGCCATTAGCAGTATCAATAGATGATACTGGAGATCTGTGGAGGGTGATGAGAAAGTAGAGACATGCAATAAATAGGGAAGAGAGCTGAGGAGCAAAGTAAGGTGTAGTAGAGGGGATAGTAATAATAATAAGAGCTGCAGAAGGCCTATTGACCCATACGAGGCAGCTCCTATTAAAACCACAGAATGAGAAGGAGATAGGAATAAGAAGAGGATAGCAAGGGAGCGTAGGAGAAGAGAGGAAAAAAGGAAAGAGAAAGAAAGAAAATAGAAGGGGTAGGCTTATGTTAGGTCACGTTTGTTAGAAAGATTAGAGCATTTGAGTAAATACTGTGAAAGGGAAGAGTCCACAGCAACAAAGCCAGGACTCAAGTTCATGTTGGGTACATTGTGTATTAGAGCCGATTCCACAAGACGGGGTCTGTGTAGAGTAGAGGCAGGAAAGATTATTTTGGAGGAAGACCAATCAATGGGATGATTAGAATCCCTAACATGGCAGAAGAGAGCATTGTTAGTGTCTGCAGACTAGGAAGGAGGAGGAGCAGTGTGAACTAGATTGCTACAAAATGTGTTAGTTTGTCGAAAGGCGAGCTTAATGTCAAGAGAACGAAAGGTATTGGTAAAAGTTTTCAGTTCAGATATGAAGGGAAGGCATAGTGCAGTGCTACTAGTGTTGGAAGCAGGTTTAGGATGAAAGAAATTTCGTTTAGCTTGAGAGTAGGCACAGTTGATGAAATGCAAAGAGTAACCAAGGCGAGAGAATGATTTGTAGATAAAGTCAATTTCAGAATCAAATCACGGCCACCACTTACGGGCTATTCATGCCCGTGCCACCTTTTGGGTGGCTTAATCTTCATCAATCAATCAATCATTTCTCATCGCAATCGACTTGAGAATGGTCCAGGACGGACCGAAACGTCGTCGTCTCTTCACCTTCTAGTGTGTGGTCTGGTCAACATCAACTTCGTTCATGGCATCGTATTTTCCATAATATGTAAGAGTATGACAATGCAATTATATTATTGTGTGCAAATAAGTTGGAAATTTCATGTACCCTAAAAATAGTAAAATAAAGAATAAGAATAATTAAATAATTGTTGTAGTAAATTGTCACACGTTCATCATACGCAAACGAACACATAGAGTGGAGCTGCAGTACAACAAGATCCCTGCCATTTTAATACACGGCTTCGAATGTAAGTTAAGTTTTTCTCCTACTAACATTGTGTTATACAATAGAATTGATCTTGAATTCACAAATTTAGTTGTTACATCTGACAGAGTATGTTAGACGGTGTAATGCTGGTTGATGTTGACGTATTTGTGGGATTGGTGGTGGTTTAAATGTGATGGCGTGGTCAGGTGTTGGAGACTATGTTTTGATAGTATGGGTAGGTTTGATATTGGTTTATAGTTTATATTGGATATTGGTATATAGGCTTCTTATATGTGCTATCAATCTGCTGTATGGTGCCTATTATTCTTGTTTAAATTACCAATCAAGCTGTCAATGTAATCAGTCAGAGCTAGTGGCTTTACAAGATTGTAAATACTATGCTATGTATTCTCACAAACCCAATGTACCTTCTTGTATATAAATAAATAAATAAATAAATAAATAAATAAATATTTGCTATGGTACATTAAATAATTTTGTACATTACATTAATTATAAATGAACATTAATTAATCAACATTAATTAAAAATTGTACAATACATTAATTAAATTTAATACATTTAACTATATTTTGCTGTACACTGTAGTCCTAAACTTCCTTTGTCCTAGCTGGTAGCATTTGATTCCAGGTTCCATAGCAGGTATTTTGCTATACACTGTAGTCTTAAACTTCCTTTGCCCTAGCTGGTAGCATTTAATCCCTGGTACCAGTAGACCACTTTTGGCTTTAGGCCTGGTGGAGGTTTTGTCCACCAGGCTGTTGCTTGGAGCGGCCCGCAGGCCCACTCTGCTCTTTCTGAATCTTTTCCCCACATTCAGTGCACTTGAAATGTTTAGCAACCGTATGTAGCATTCTATGAACATTTATTTATTTATTTACTTATTTGTTTATATATATATTATATATATATATCTATACTAGAAGGTACAGTAGGTTTATGGGAGTACAAAGCATTGATATTTTTTAAATTCTTGTAAAGCAATTAACACCCATAGGGCTTTGGACAGATTCTTAATCGCAGATAAATTTAATTTGGTAATTTGTATAAAAATTTAAAAATGTTAACAGGTATATTGTAAGAAAATTAAAAAAATTACCATTAACAGAAAAGGACGAAAATCAGTATTCGTATGTCTCAGTTGACCAAATCCGTTCCCACGCTCTGGACATTCATAAAGTTTGTCACCTGTATGCACGATCATGTGAGTCTTCACATGAGAAAGTTGACTAAATCTTTTCCCACATTCTGGATACTCATACGGTTTAAAACCCAAATGCACCATCATGTGAACCTTCATATGAGCAGGTTGATTGAATCTTTTTCCACACATTAAACATTCATGAGGTTTATTACCTGAATGTATTAGCATGTGACTCTTAACATTGCTTCGTACTTTGATTCTTTCCAAAACACTCAGTACACTCAAAAAGCTAATCAGACTGCACAATCCTGTGAGTCTTCAAAGCTCAAAAACTATAATGCTTTGAAACTACTGATGGTTTTGGCCTCCACCACCCTCTCGCCTAACTTGTTCCAACCGTGTCTACCACGCTGCTTGTGAAAGTTAATTTTCTAATATTTCTACGGCATCTTTGTTTGGTTACCTTTTACAATATCAGCTTTTTATTCTATCATCTAGTTTTGGCATTTTATGCCTCTAACCTCTACTCGTAGTGCTTGTCCTTCAGTTCTGGGAGCCACTTAGTGGCATGTCTATACCTTTTCCAGTTTGTTGATGTGATTCTTTAGAAATGGGCACCATACAACCGCTGCATATTCCAGCTTTGGTCCAACTGTTTGGTCTAATTGTTTAAAAGAAATGTTTTAAACAATTTCTTTAGTATTTGACCTTCTATGTATTTTAAAGTAATTATAAACGTAAGCAAGTGTATCATAGGCCCCTCGCACAAAGTTCATAATATGATCCTAAGGTTATAGTTTTCTAAAACCACCCCTAGATCTCTTTCTTGATCAGAATTCTTTATAGATCTCTGTGGCTCGATCATAGAAAGTGAGTAAATTCGTTACACTGGACCTTCCAGATCGAAGACCATGCTGACAGTCTGATATATCATTGAGTACGTCTGCATCTGAAATTGAGCAATACCGGATTTATTATTTGGTTTTATAAATTTTATACTTATAATTTTACCTCATTTCAGAGACCACGAGTAATCTGGGCTTCGAACTCAACAGAAAAGCCTTCCGTAGACCTGCTTCTTTGCTACGTAATAGACAAAATTTAGTAAGTACTGATTTATTATGTGTTTATTGTTTATTTATTTATTTTTTCTTTATATACAAGATGGTACATTGGGGGAGAGTACAGAGACTTGAAGTTATTCATTCTTGTAAAGCAACTAGCACTCATAGCGTTTCGGGCAGATCTAAGTATAGGCCAAGGAACTTACCATCTTTTATATTTCTGATGTTTACATTGTCTAACTGTAGCTGAATTGCATTTGTTGATTTGCTCCAAAATAAGATGTTGTAGGTCCTTTCTATGTTTAGTGTGAGTTTGTTGGTTGACATTCATAAATGGATTTCTTTAAATTTATTGTTTACATCATTATTTAATATGAGTGGGTTGGGGTCTGAGTAGATGAGGTTAGTATCATCATTATCTCATATCTCGGTGATTTTGTTGTAATGGTCAAGTAGCTGTGAGAGGCATGATCTTCCTGCTCTAAATCCATGTTGGCCTGGATTGTGGAGGTCATTGGTCTCCATAAAACTAGTAACCTGACTCCTGATCACTCTCAAATAATTTTATTATGTGGGACGTTAGTGCAACTGGTCTATAATTCTTTGCCAATGCTTTGCTACCTCCTTTGTGTAGAGGAGCTATGTCTGCTACTTTAAGAGCCTCTGGTATCTCCCCCGTGTCCAAGCTCTTCTTCCACACTATACTGAGTGCCTGTGCTACTGGTACTTTGCATTTCTTTATAAATATTGAATTCCATGAGTCTGGACCAAGGGCTGAATGCATGGGCATATTGTAAATTTCTCTTTCAAAATCTGTCACACTCGTGTTGATATCAGTTATATTTACAGGGGTTTGGATATCACCCATAAAGAAGTTGTCTGGATCCTCGACTTTCATGCTTTGTATCGGAGTGCTAAATATGTCCTCATACTGCTTTTTTAGGATTTCATTAATTTCTTTGTCATCCTCAGTATATGAACTTCACTAGTACGAATAGGTCCAATACTGGCAGTGGTTTTTGCTTTTGATTTAGCATATGCGAAGAAATATTTTGTGTTTTTCTTTATTTCTTGAATTGCTTTCTGTTCTAGTTGCCTTTCTTCAATCTGATATGAAGGCTTCAGCCTCTGTTCGATTTCTTCAATCTCCCTGTTTAAATTATTCCTTCTCTGTATGGACAGTCGTGTTTGCTTCAGCATTTCCATTAACTTTTTTCTTCTTTTGTAGTGTCGTCTGCGTTCTCTTTCGACGTTGGACCTCTTTCTGGCTTTCCTCAAAGGAACATGTTTCAGACAGACTTCATAGGCTTCAGAAGTCAGTTTTTCTATTCCTTGTGTAGGATTTTTATTACCTAGAACATTTTCCCATTGAATGTTTGTAAGTTCGCTGTTTATTTTCTCCCAGTCTATCCTTTTATTATTAAAATTGAATTTATTGAATAGCCCTTCTCGCTTGTTGTTTCTCTTGGGCCTACTACCGTTATTGATGTTAGTTTGCACTTCAATGAGCTTGTGGTCCAAGTACATAGTGTCTGAGACAGTAATGTCTCTGATTAGCTCATCATTGTTCGTGAATATGAGGTCCAGCGTGTTCTCGTTCCTAGTCGGTTCTGTTATCTGCTGACTGAGCGAAAATTTGTCACAGAATCTCAGTAGTTCTCTGACCTGTGATTGGTTATTTCCATTTCCATTTTGGGTGTGTTGTTTTGGTAGTGATTCGTCCAGTTCTGGTAGTAGTGCGGTTGTTGTGTGGTGTAGTACTTGTGTGCTTGTTAATGACTTGTATTCCAGTCTTGTGGGTATCTCCCTTCCCCGCCGGGCCAACTGCTTTGTTCTTACCTAGCATTTTGCTCTGCTTGGGTATGAATGTTTGTGTGCCTTCATTGTATATTTTGTAAAATTTGCCATATATCTCATTATTTACTCCTCTGAAGAGCAACAAGTCTGTCTAATTATACTCATTAACTATTTTTCGAAGTTCTCCAGTGTCCTTTATTGAAATCGAGTTCATCAACCATTTCAATGTCCTTATTTTCTTCTAGATTATATCTTAAAGTTTATTTAAATGTTAAATGTTATTGTTCCATTTCAATATTTCTGATTGCATTGTTAAATTGAATTTTCGAAGATTTTGATTTATTTTCATTTTGATATAATTATTTTGTGTGACATTGCATTGCAATTGAGCTATATTTACCATACCGTTCATTTCATGAGTATAAGTATAGATTCCACACTTGTGACAGGTAAAACCATGCCTTTTTTGAAAATCAGCACCGTCTGTTGCACGTAAGAGCAACCTACGCTATATTATGTTGCGATATTATTTCAATATTTCCGATTGCATTGATAATTTGAATTTTCATAGATTTCAATTTATTTTCATTTTGATTTAATAATTTTGTGTGACATTGCGTTGGAATTTAGCTGTGTTGTTTACCATACTGTTCATTTCATGAGTATAGTTTATTTTTTTATTTTTTCATTTAATTTTTTTAGCTGTTCTTATTTTTCATTGATGGGAATATCAGATCATTTGATGTTCCCAATTTTCTGATGGAAACATCAGATCATTTGATGGTCCCAATTTTCTGATGGAAGCATCAGACCATTTGATGGTCCCAATTTTCTGATGGAAGCATCAGACCATATGGAATGCATCGGATG
>WNGS01038174.1:0-62369 GCA_020271785.1 Procambarus virginalis
AGCCCACTAGGCTCCGGAACGTGAACGGAAACCGGGAAAAAGCGAGGGCGAGACGATGACCCCAAGCTCATCCCCAACCAGCACAATGAGGCAAGGACAAAACAGAATCCAAGGAACCTGGAAAACCAGGCCCAGCACAGCAAGACCGACAAGGAAGGAGGGCCCAAAAGGAGCACGGAAGGGCGAACAGAATGCCACAACCAACCCTGACACACAGCTGCAGTACCAAAAACGCAGCAAAACGTCCCACACCCCCGAGGGAGCGACAGAGAAGATAGATAAATCGTACACGAGCGGCACACAAGGGGACACAGGCGGAAACCGAGCACCCACCGAGCCACAGGGACGGTAGGAGAAACGTGTGCAGTGTAACAGGCAACCGAAGGAACACATTGGGCAGCCCAACATGGGCTGATCCCATACACAGCCCCAAGAGCAGAGACGAGAGCGCCCATGAAGCACAGAAACCGCTCAACAGGCAAACGACAGGGGAGAGGCGGAACTAAAGAGCCAGAACCCAACCCGCAAGCACACAACACCTCGACACAGGAAACGTACCACCACACAGGCACCCCCACCGTTGCACCGTGGAACAAGGTGGAGGCGGGGCCCCGAACTCAAGCCAGGTGAGTCAAGCAAAGGAGAGGGGCAGGAGTACAGGCAGGGGTCGCCTCGAAAAGGCCAAGAGGCCACCCGCAGACACCCGTGAACCGAGGAAGGAATCAGGTGGAGAGAACAAGAGCAGCCCAATATGGGCTAATAGCCCAGCAGCAGGCACCTCGGGCGATACGGACCACCGTCACAAGTACGTACGTACACCCATGCCTACGCCCAAAAACAGCGTCAGGACGAAGGAAACGCCAAACCGCACCAACTCACCTGCAGAACTGTGTTAGTGTCAGAGTGGTTGACAAACGGAATGCATGAGGAAGGGATGAGGTGGAGGCTGACTCCATACACAGAGTCAAGTGTAGAGATGATAGAGCCAATAGGCTCAGGAATCGGTACACATGTTGATTGACTGTGGAGAGGCAGGACCAGAGAGCCAGAGCACAACCCCCGCAAACACAACTAGGAGAGTACAGCAGCACCCCAGACAACCCCCAAGCAACGGGGCACGGATGGGATGAAGAGCGAGAGGCGAAGCCCCCCCGAGAAATGGAAGCACAACACATGTGCACACCGCCCGGAACCAAAACAAACTCACGGTGCATGCGCAGGACGCGAAAGAAAGTAGCCCCAGGGCGAGAAGTAGCCAATACAATAGCCCATACCGCTACAGTAGCCCAATACTGCTACCAGTAGCCAATACTGCTACCAGTAGCCCAATACTGCTACCAGTAGCCCAATACTGCTACCAGTAGCCCAATACTGCTACCAGTAGCCCAATACTGCTACCAGTAGCCCAATACTGCTACAAGTAGCCCAATACTGCTACAAGGAGCCCAATACTGCTACAAGGAGCCCAATACTGCTACAAGTAGCCTAAAACTGCTACAAGTAGCCTAAAACTGCTACAAGTAGCCTAAAACTGCTACAAGTAGCCAAAAACTGCTACAAGTTCCGGACACGCAGGAGGGAAGTCGTAAAGGCCAACGGCACCGCAGACGAAGAGATGCGGTTAGCCGAAAAACTCCGGAAGACGGAACCGAAGGAACCACAGGGACACGGAACCGAACCCGGGGAGGAGCAGAACCCAAGCCCAAGTCGTACGCAGAGGGGGGAAAGAAAAACCCCACTCCTCGCAACAGTAAGCCCCGCTCAGAAGGACGGAATCCAGGCGGGGCGCAATGGAGCACAAAGCCCCCCAAGGTCGCTCCTCCCCAACCCCAGGAGCCTCTACACTAGGCCCGGGGCCGAGTCGACCTCCAAAGCCCCGGCCCCACAAGAAAAAGCCGGGGCAGCCGAGAGAGCTGGAAGAGAAGGGGCCCACTGGTCAGACCCCGGAGCATCGGCAGGAGGAACAGACTCGAATGCCTCCGTAGCCCCCCCCGGACGGGGCAACCCCCGAAACTGCCCGAGTCTCGGAAACCTCTAATCCCCACCCCGACCCCGAAGCCCTCAGACGCTTGGGGGCCGGAAGTAGGGGGGGGGGGCAGAATGAACCACTAAAGGGGAAGAACAAGGGGGTGCGGGCGGAACCAAGGCCGAAGCGACCAACACCCCCAAGTCCGGGTCCCTATACACAAAGTGGGGCAGCCGTGGGGCGTCCGGGGAAGCAAGAGTCCGCTCGCGTTGCAATAACCTAAACTACCTTGCAACGCACGAGCTGCCTGCACCCGAATTGATTCAGCAGCAGACTGGGTGAATTGAGTCACAAACAAGCAACATAGCTCGCAGGACTCAGGGTCGAATGTGTCACCGACCCAACAGGCAGCATGACGGAGGCAAAAACAATGAGAGTCACCCTGAGACAAGGGGACAGAGCAACCCTCAAACTCGCACACAGCGAGAGGGGACGCAAGGGACTCCTCCATCGGACCCGAGAGCCCCCGCGGGGTTTTCCAGGGCCCCTAGACTGGGTCTGCTAAGGGTTATCCCAGGCAGGGCACTGCTAACCGGCTACCCAAACTACCAAACAATCTGCTAAAAGCTGAACCCACGGGACATGTCCACTCGCGAGGGCGAAGCAGGGGGTGCCACCACACAAACGATCCTAAGCTAAGGGGAACAAGGCAGACCCCCCCTACCAGGCAAAAACAAAAAGAAAAGAAAAACCACCCAAGTGGACAACGGACCCAGAGGGAACAGAGCCGGCCGCTGTAATAGGTGAAAACTAGCAACGCAGTGCCCCGCGCCCCACCAGTGCTATAACTATCACTTACCCCAAGGTAACAAGGGAGGAAAACCCCCAAACCCTCAGGGCGGCCAAACGCCAAGCAGCGAAACGCCAACAGAGGTAGACCCAAGACGACTTGTGGAAGGTAACCCCAAGCCCCAAGGGGGGTTCTTACAGGGCACTCAGGGAAGGTGACCCTAAGCACATGCAGCCCGAGTACCTGAGAATACTACTCCCAGCTCACACGACCACCGTAAGAGCAGCACTGAAAAACAATTCACAGCGCTGAGACAAGACTGGAGCTGGAGCCACACGACCGTGCATGATTCCATCAGCCGAGGAACTGAGGTGTGGATAGCCGACGCGGGGGTCTGGGGCTCCCCCTTCCCCCTCCCGGGGAGGGGGGAGCTGCGCAGACATGCGGCGCGGCTGGTGTGACGTCATGCTAGTTTACTCGTTTTTCTTTTGGGGAGTTCTGTCCACTCGTTTGTTAATTTTTGTTGTTAACCAGAATAGGGGTTTGTTTTGTGGCGCTTACCTTTCTGGGTGCCTGTCCCGGTCGATGGCAGATATAGAATGCACCAAATCACATGTGCATTCTATGGGCCATTGCTTCCCGTGCCTCTCTGAGGGGGCCAGGTTCTGGCTCGTGGTCCCCGGTAGGCTAGAACTCCACCCACATCGACTGATGCAAAGTAGTTAGAATATCCACATCAGCCATGGATAGCTCCGGGGAGCCGTAGGCGCTCCCCCCAGAAAAGTGTTTTTCCGTCTTGTTGACATAGGCATGCTGAAGAGCTATAATATGTATCTGGTGAAAACTGGACGTAAACCAAGTTTCCGTTCGTTTGCTTTTACACTTGGGACACAGTTATTAGCAAAGTTTGGCAAAGATGTTTCTGGCATACAAGGACCCATCATGAATTCAGTGTTGCAGCATGTTGCTACACCCAGGCTCGCTCACACGGAGGGCTTTCAAGCACACAGACTAAAACATTTGCCACCAGCTGGAAAGCATGCAATAGGCCAAGATGACTGCTTGGTTTGTAGAACAAAAACAAAGAGATGAGAAACGTAAACTTGTGTAAACATGGTGTAATTACCTAAGTGTAATTATCTAAGTGTAGTTACAGGATGAGAGCTGCGCTCGTGGTGTCCCGTCTTCCCAGCACTCTTTGTCATATAACACTTTGAAACTACTGACGGTCTTGGCCTCAACCACCTTCTCCCGTAACTTGTTCCAACCGTCTACCACTCTGTTTGCGAAAGTGAATTTTCTTATATTTCTTCGGCATCTGTGTTTAGCTAGTATATATTGTGACGGAAACGTGTTGGAAATGGTGGTCGGCAGTCTTCCAACTAGCAGGTGTCAGTGCTGGGCCACATATACTGAATTTAAATAAAAAAAAAGAAAAAAAAAAGAGTGACTGCTTGTCTGATAATCTGTGGTAAGGCAAGAAACACGAAAACACAAAATATAACAAAATACTTTACTTTAATATGGAAAACACAAAATAAAATAAAGACGATACCTTGGCTTTTACAATAATGTAAAGGAAAAATATATAAAATTATAACAAAGTGAAAAGGGGGGAACTGGTTACGTTAACAAAATAAAATGGTGCTGGGAATATATGCGCTAGCTAAGAACCTCTTATTTGATCACACGAGGTGGGTCAAATTCAGGTGTTCATAGCAGGAGCACGAGATATATTCTGGCTGGCAGAAATGCAAGGGACTCCAACAATAACTGGCGACGATTGTGATTGGCGAGGAACAGGAGTGGTGTGTTGGTTGGCGGCCAATGAGAACGCTGGACGGCCGCAAGTCGCTAGTTAGGCAGTTGAAGGGTTCGGCGCGTTGACCAGGTGTGCAGCAGGTGCTGGAGTGGGGGGAAGGAGGGAGTTGAGGTGCGTGTGGCTGTCTTGATATATACGTTTAGCCACTACAAAACGTATCTTGCATATTGTTGAGGACGTGATGAAATACGAAAATAGCAGGCTAAATCTCTGATAAGAGATTATCGTCACAATATCTATGACCTCTTGTTCTTAAAGTTCCAGGTCTCAGGAAATCTTCCCTATCGATTTTATCAATACCTGTTACTATTTTGTATGTAGTGATCATATCACCTCTTTTTCTTCTGTCTTCTAGTTTTGGCATATTTAATGCCTCTAACCTCTCCTCATAGCTCTTGCCCTTCAGTTCTGGGAGCCACTTAGTAGCATGTCTTTGCACCTTTTCCAGTTTGTTAATGTGCTTCTTAAGATATGGGCACCACACAACCGCTGCATATTCTAGCTTTGGCCTAACAAAAGTTGTGAACAATTTCTTTAGTATATCGCCATCCATGTATTTAAACGCAATTCTGAAGTTAGAAAGCGTGGCATAGGCTCCTCGCACAATATTCTTTATGTGGTCCTCAGGTGATAGTTTTCTATCTAGAACCACCCCTAGATCTCTTTCTTTATCAGAATTCTTTAAATATTTCTCACATAATATATAGGTTGTGTGGGGTCTATGTTCTCCTATTCCACATTCCATAACATGGCATTTATTAACATTAAATTCCATTTGCCAAGTGGCGCTCCATGTACTTATTTTGTCCAGGTCATCTTGAAGGGCATGACAATCATCTAAGTTTCTTATCCTTCCTATTATCTTAGCATCATCAGCAAACATGTTCATATAATTCTGTATACCAACTGGTAGATCATTTATGTAGACAATAAACATCACTGGTGCAAGAACTGAATCCTGTGGTACTCCACTTGTGACATTTCTCCAGTCCGATACATTGCCTCTGATCACTGCCCTCATTTTTCTATCAGTCAGAAAATTTTTCATCCATGTTAGAAGCTTACCTGTCACCCCTCCAATATTTTCCAGTTTCCAGAACAACCTCTTGTGTGGAGCTCTGTCGAATGCGTTCCACCCAAGAGGTTCTTCTGGAAACTGGAAAATATTGGAGGGGTGACAGGTAAGCTTCTAACATGGATGAAAAATTTTCTGACTGATAGAAAAATGAGGGCAGTGATCAGAAGCAATGTATCAGACTGGAGAAATGTCACAAGTGGAGTACCACAGGGTTCAGTTCTTGCACCAGTGATGTTTATAGTCTACATAAATGATCTACCAGTTGGTATACAGAATTTTATGAACATGTTTGCTGAGATGATGCTAAGATAATAGGAAGGATAAGAAACATACATAAGAACATAAGAACAAAGGCAACTGCAGAAGGCCTATTGGCCCATACGAGGCAGCTCCTATTTATAACCACCCAATCTCACTCGTATACATGTCCAACCCATGCTTGAAACAATCCAGGGATCCCACCTCCACAATGTTACGCGGCAATTGGTTCCACAAATCAACAACCCTGTTACTGAACCAGTATTTACCCAAGTCTTTCCTTGGGTAAACTTAGATAATTGTTATGCCCTTCAAGATGACCTGGACAAAATAAGTACATGGAGCGCCACTTGGCAAATGGAATTTAATGTTAATAAATGCCATGCCATGTAAATGCCATGTGTGAAGCGTGTGCAGTTCCATTATGTGCTGTCAACTGCTTCAATGACTACCACTCTCTCCAAGACTTCTAAATGTGCAATAATAGTGCAAAAACCTGTAAATAGTGCGTGCATGTGTGTAAACATAATAATGAACAATGTGAATACATATTATATTGGCATAAGGGGAAAACATTTTTGTGCATATGTGTATACTCAATGTATGCAATATTTATTACCATTGAACATGAACTAACATTATATGCAACACAATTAGTAAATAATATTTGTGATAAAATACGCCTAGACACTATAAATAATGCAGCGAAAATAAATTTGTGGCAATTCTGGCTGCTTGAAGACTGCGCGCGATGCCTCTGGGACGCATGGGGGCCAGTGGCTGAGTGGACAGCACACTGGACGCGTGATCCTGTAGTCCCGGGTTCGTATCCAAGCGCCGGCGAGAAACAATGGGCAGTTTCTATCACCCTGATGCCCCTGTTACCTAGCAGTAAACAGGTACCTGGAGTTAGTCAGCTGTCACAGGCTGCTTCCTGGGGTGTGTGTGTGGGGGGGGGGGCAAAATAGTTAGTAGTTAGTAACAGTTGATTGACAGTTGAGAGGTGGGCCAAAGAGCAGAGCTCAACCCCCACAAGCACAGCTAGGTGAATACAACTACGTGAATATACCTTGCATGAGCCAGCATGCAGGGTGTGATGTCATCGCTCATATTGTCGGCTCATTTATGTCATTTGTAAGTACGATTAATTTTTTTTTTCTCTCGTGGTCAGGAAACATAAGCAGGTTAGGAGGAAATTTTATGCACCTGTGTGTGACAAGTAACAATTATCCCTTAGCAACACAGGGGTTAATACACTCACCATCACTGGGTAATGACAATATGATTAATACACTCACCATCACTGGGTAATGACAATATGATTAATACACTCACCATCACTGGGTAATGCCAATATGATTAATACACTCGCCATCATTGGGTAATGACAATATGATTAATACACTCGCCATCACTGGGTAATGACAATATGATTAATACACTCGCCATCACTGGGTAATGACTATAATTAATACACTCGCCATCACTGGTAAATGACAACACCAACATTAATACACTAGTTAATGAAAATATCTTGATTAATACACTCACAATCACTGGTTATTGACATCAACATGATACACACACACTGGTAGTACAGTAAGAATAAAATTGTCCTTACCATCATTAATGGGCAAAAGTTGCATTTGCTATCGCCCTGGGTAGCCGAGCAGAGACTGGAAGCAGTATTACCTATTAAGGCAAAATAAAACAAATTTAAGGTTTCTATGACTAAGTTTTTTGCACCAAAACATAGTAAATGTTTAGAAAAATTAAATAATTTTTTTAGGTATTATGCTTGAGCAAAAGTAAGGAGGGTGGGCAGGAATAAAGAGGGTGGGCAGGAATAAGGAGGGTGGGCAGGAGTAAGGAGGGTGGGCAGGAGTAAGGAGGGTGGGCAGGAGTAAGGAGGGTGGGCAGGACTAAGGAGGGTGGGCAGGAGTAAGGAGGGTGGGCAGGAGTAAGGAGGGTGGGCAGGAGTAAGGAGGGTGGGCAGGAGTAAGGAGGGTGGGCAGGAGTAAGGAGGGTGGGCAGGAGTAAGGAGGGTGGGCAGGAGTAAGGAGGGTGGGCCGGAATAAGGAGGGTGGGCAGGAGTAAGGAGAGTGGGCAGGAGCAAGGAGGGTGGGCAGGAATGGGGAAGGGGGTATGGGCAGGTTCTTGACTGCCTGCCCTCCCTCCCTCTCTAACAGCCTACGTAATACAAACCATGTGCATTGACCATTAAGTTGCTACAGCCTGGGCTGTAAAAGCTGAGGCTGGGCAAAAAATATTCGAATTATGTGAAAATTATTATTCAATGTTAAACAAATCTCCAACTTATTGACTTAAGCGTCATTAAAGTTTCATCCCAATATTTTCATTAATGTGTTTTAGACAATTTTTTTTTAAAGGAGAATATTTTGTTGACAAGGAGAACAGCTCCTATTAACTGGAACTGAGGGATAATGCAGTAATAAAGAGATGCAAACACTTGTCCAATGTACAAAGAAGAAGAATAGTAGCAAGAAGTGTCCACAAAGTGGATATGCAGCTGGTGTCTGTATAGCATTGCTGAGTAATACATAATAATACCAATAATAATGATTATGTTATCATGCTCTATTTTGTTATAAATCATAAAAATGCATCGCCTAATGTTAATCTGTTACTTTCACCAATGTCCAAAAAACCAGCGTTGAATGTAATGAAACGCCATTTACTGGGTGAGTCCCGGAGGCTCCCCAGAGCTTACCACACTGATATGCTAATGTCAGACTTTGGCATCAGTCATGTGTACGGAGTTCTTATGGGCCTACCGGGGACCACGAGCTAGAACCTGGCCCCCTCAGAGAGGCAAGGGGAGCAATGGCCTATAGAAACCCCTGTGTGGTTGGAAGCATTCAATGTCTGCCATCGACCAGGTTAGGCACCCAGAAAGGTAAATGTCTCAAAACAAACCCCTATTGTGGTGAAAATTGCAACCTAAAGCCGAACGAGTGGATAGAACTCCCCAAACAAAAACAAACAAACTAGTATGGTGTCATTCGTCGTCGCGCCGCTGTCTGCGCAGCCCCCCTCCCTGGGAGGGGGAAGGGGGAGCCCCAGAACTACTGCACAGGCGATCCACACCCCAGTTCTGAGGCTGCATGTCAAAACACGCGAAAAAAACGCCGACCGGAGGGAGGGAGGGACGCCGGGGAGCCTCCGGGACTCACCCAGAAAATGGCGTTTCATTACATTCAATGCTGGTTTTCTGGGGGAGTCCCTACGGCTCCCAGGAGCTAACTACCCACAGAGGAAAAGAATAGGGACTTACCCGGGAGGCGGTTGCTGCTCACTCCTCAACCCGAAGTCGAGATAACTGGCTGCATCCGCCGACCCAAAGCGACACAGGCCCAGGGACATTGACAAGGTAACGAGCAGCCAGGACCCTGTTCGACCACCAAAATCCCCGCGCCCGAATGTCAGCCCAGGACATATTGCCAAAGACGGCGGCAAGAGCCACGAACTTGCGGATGTCATGGGCATGGGGATAGACCACAGGCCTTAACCACTTAACTGCGCCAACAGAGTATTCTCGGTCAGTGGGAAACTGCGCTAACCGAGAAAACTTTTTTTGATTTTTCGGTATCAATTCTAAATGTGTACGAGGTTGGTTGTGTACGAAATGGACTCTTTAGGACCTCCAGTGAGAGGCAGCCATCTTGGAAAAAATTGCCAGAATGTCCTAGGGCTGCTGGCTGGGTTAGTACTGAATGAGCAACCATGGGTGGTGCACACGTCTCTGGCTCCCAAACACCTGTCGGACGCGGTGTTGAAAGATAACGCTCTGTCGGTGAAATACAAACCTAATTGTTTGAAGAACATAAGGGTCATAATATTGGTGAAGCTAGGCGCAATAAGGACCTAACACAAAGGTCGGATGCAAGTGATACAGCACCTATGAGGACGATACAGCGAACGTATCCAGTTGTAGCTCTGAGGGTCACCCTTGCAATCCTTTGCTATCTACAATTTATTTAGATGATACATAGATGAATCGTTTTCTGCGTTCAGTGAAGATGCATCTGATACAAATAGCATAGATGAACAGTGTTAGCAGCTTCCATGGTGGTGTTTTCCATAGATATTTTCATGAATACCTGAATCTCTTCCTAACTGACGGACACTCTTTGAGGCTAGCTGAATCTCTTTGTGACTGACAAGGGCTGGGCAAAGGTCTTACCACTCTTGAGGTAAGCTGTATCTCTTCCTGTGTGGGACCATACAAAGCGTTCTTTTCAAGACTACCTTACAAATTGATCTTTTCCTATAATCTTTTCAATACTACCTTATGCTTTACAAGCTTGGTTACATACAACCTACAAGTACTAAAGCCAAGGGTGTACGTGAGTGCGTTATTTGCAAGCACACAGAATGAAGAAACAGGAAGCAAAAATTTATCTGTACCTGGTGCACTGAGAGCAAAGTCACACTGTGTACCATGGACTACTTCGTTGACTATTATTCACTTCCGAAGTACTGAGTGTGTAATACAGTGTGTTACTGTGTAGTGTGTGAAACTGTACATATTGTAATTTTAGTGAATTTTTAACAGGTAATATTGCGACAATAAACATTTATTGTGGACACATTACTGACACATGTACAGTATCACAGTTCCATGGAACATTATGAACGTTCTACTGTATATATATTGTAAAGGACACATATATGCATCATTTATGATAAAAAAAAATAAAACCGCATTGAAAATACATAAAACAAATAATTGAAAAAATATTTGTCGCAACACCCGGTGCTTGAATGGCCCACACGACCATGTCAGGGTGATTCACGCACGGGTGACCAGGCCCTGATGATGTCACAGCGCACCTTGTCCACATCCCCACAGCCAAAGTGAGTGGAATTTCCTATTTATTTTTACATAAACATGTTCAGGGAAGGGAATTTATCATTTTACGAAGAAAAATTAATTTTTTGGGAACACTTTATTTCATGCGCACCGGGGAATTTCATAATAAACTCGGCACAGCACGGTGGTTAATAACCCTGCGGACGACCTGGGAAACCCGCACCCTCGAACAGTGAAGAAGGGAAACCGGATCGACCCACAGCGCATCCACAGACACCGAAGCCGTGGCGCGCATATAACAGCAGAGAGCCGCAACCGGACACAAAACATGATGCATTCCTGGCCGAACCAACCAAGCATCAACAACCCAAGGGCCCCTCCGGAATGCAGCAGTCTCATTCTTCGCCAGAAAAGGAGAAGGCTGCAGACGAACAAAACGATCACCCCAACCAAAGGGGCAGAAACCTCTGCGCCGGAGGAGAGCCTGAAGCTCACCCACTCGGCCCCCAGAGGCCAATGCCAACAGGAAAAAAGCCTTCAAAAAACAATCCGGAACCGAGGGGGCCACAACAAAACGAGGAGAAGAAAAGAGAGCACTCTGTCCAAAGACCAGGACGGCTCAGGCGGCGCATGTGCAGGTCGGAGGTGAAACAACGCCCAAGACAGCTTACGAAACGGCGCAGACGTAACATCAATACTGAAAGCAAGCTGAAGCGGCTCCGCCAGCGCCGCACGATATGAGGTGACAGTGTTAGGCATAAGATGACGGTCCTGGAACAACCAAGAGAGAAAGGACAACACCACCCTAACCGAAAGAGAAGTACTGTAACCCCGCGATTATCCGGGATTCGAACATCCGAAAAACGCCCTTATACGGCCAAAATCGTGATCGAATAAAGTTATCACAATATCCGGCCAAAATGGCCACAGGAACCGGATTAAAGCTGGTTTGGCCGGATGAACATTCGGCCATACCGTATTAATCCCGTCTGTGGCTCTAGACGCATGGTGGAGGAGGGGGTGGGGGGTGGGTGGTGTCGGGAGGGTGGGAGGAGAGCGTCGGGAGGGACCACCTGGGTACAGGAATTACCATTAATTTTAGAACAATTAATCATAGCCAAAAACAAATGAAATAAGTACTAGTAATTATGTAATAACAAATAAATAAGTTTTCTAAAAGCAATGTGCACAGGCTGAAGTTTCCTTAAAAAATATTGAGTTTTTTTCCTCCTGGCAGCCTACGTAAGGTGCTATAGCTGCCCCGCCCCAAGTGGACCTGTCCAACACAGGTCAACCCATATGCGTCCGTCCCTCGTGTTATACACAGTGCTGTGCCATTAGTGAAATATTTTTTTAAATAACTTTTTTATTTTCATAATAACTTTGAACATTTTAGGCCAAGACTATGTCTGGTAGCAGCATCAATTGTTCTCGAGGTGTAAAGAGGAAGAAAGTTGTCCTAACAATTAAAGACAAGTTACTGTTATACACCTCAACCAGTGAGGCGTCACAGTGCTGCGCCATTAGTGAAATATTTTTTGAAATAACTTTTTTATTTTCATAGTAACTTTAAACATTTTTGGCCAAGACTATGTCTGGTAGCAGCATCAATCGTTCTGGAGGTGTTAAGAGGAAGAAGGTTGTCCTAGCAATTAAAGACAAGTTACGTGTTGTTCAATCAGTGAGGCGACACAGGCAGCCAAATGCCTGCAACAAGTGAGGCGCCACAGGCAAGCCAAGCGCCTTCAACAAGTGAGGCGCCACAGGCAAGCCAAGCGCCTTCAACAAGTGAGGCGCCACAGGCAAGCCAAGCGCCTTCAACAAGTGAGGCACCACAGGCAAGCCAAGCTCCTTTAACAAGTGAGGCACCACAGGCAAGCCAAGCGCCTTTAACAAGTGAGGCGTCACAGGCTAGCCAAGCGCCTTCAACAAGTGAGGCGTCACAGGCAAGCCAAGCGCCTTCAACAAGTGAGGGGCAAGCAAGCGCATTTAACAAGTGAGGCGTCACAGGCTAGCCAAGCGCCTTCAACAAGTGAGGCGTCACAGGCAAGCAAAGCGCCTTCAACAAGTGAGGGCATGCAAGCGCTTCAACAAGTGAGGCGCAACCAAGCGCCTTTAACAAGTGAGGCCTCGCAGGCAACCCAAATGCCTTCAACCAGTGAGGCTTCAGCAGCTGGCAGTCAAAACTAACTTTGCTTAATGAACTGTACAGTAATTTTAAGTGTTAATTTTAGTGTTGTGTTAGTATAGGTTATGTAAATTGTTAAGAATTCTTAACTTCAAGATGTGTGGCATCAATCAAGAAGACGAACACCAACAAGGTAAGTTGAGGTTTCTAGTTGAATATCTAATAATTATATGTGGCAAGGCAATTCAAATTATGTTGTTTGTAGTATAAAACTTGTTGGAAATGGTCACTTTTGGACTCGTAGGTGAAAAAGTACCATTATCCGAAAAACGTGATAATCCGGCTGGGGGTCCATCCCATATAGTCCGGATGATCGAGTGGAGACAGTATAACGACGAAGACGTAAGAAGAACTGGAAGGACCGTCAGGAAACTTCATACTGCTGCCAAGACGAAGCCCGCAGGTGGGACACTAATAAGGAAGCCATCTAATCACCATAGAGATGATGATAAACTCGAGTAAAAAATACCATACACAAAGACTCGAGGAGAAGATCGAGCCAGCCACATGACGTACTGGGCTGATCTGTTGGAAGAGGCGGAGCCGCGGAAAAATCTCTGGGTTTGGATACCGAGCAAGCAGCGCCTGAAACCACAGCTGGGCCGGCCACCAAGGCGCCAAGAGGACAACTCTCCCCCTGTCTCTAAGCGAATCAGGACCTGGAGCAACAGCTGAACCGGGGGAAAGAGGTACAGGAACCCCCACCTCGACTAGTCCTGCCAAAAGTCGTCGATCCCGACGGCCTCGCAGTCGGGAAGGTGCGCCACATACAGGGGAAGGCGCCGCGACCACGCCGACACGAAGAGATCCACCTCGGGGCGGCCAAACGTCTGGCAAAGCTAATGGAAGTGGGCGGCATCGACCATCCATTCCGTGGAGAGGGGAACGAAACGAAACAGGCCATCGGCCAAGACATTGGACACACCCCGCACGTGAACTGCCAGGAGAGCTAAACCCCGAGAACTCAGCAGACGAGTCACCCGAAGCGACCAATGCCAAAGAGCCAAGCACCGCAATGAACCCCCCCCCCCCCCGTTGTTCGTCCCCCCCCCCTTCGTCCATTCGGACGAAGTCCGAATGGAGCCGGATCATCGACCCTCGGGTGACTCAAATCCTCCGAAGAGCAAAACACACCGCCGCGAAGTCCCGCACAGTGCTGTCGGCTCGACGGAAGGACGGACCCCACCGACCCTGACCGGCCTGGTGAGCACTGGTCACAAAACCCCAGCCGAGAGATGACGCGTCCGTGAACACATCAAGCGAGGGCTCAGGTAGGTGCCATGGCACTGAAGCCCGAAAAACCCGAAGAGAAAACTGGTGACGCAGCAACTGGCGCAAAGCCCCCGGGGTCCAAACCCAGCGGTCGTGAGAGAGGCGGAAAGGACGTCCCCGAAGGAACCAGAACTGCCGACGAAGCCAAACCCGACCCAGCGGGTAGACAAGCATCGCGAAGTTCAGGCACCAGCACAGACCCTCGAGCAACCACCGGGAGACCCGGGAGCCCCCCAGAAACAGGCACAAGTGGGACAGCAGCCGCAGAAGAGACTCCAGAGGAAGAAACAAGGAAGCGATCCGAGAGTCCCACACAAGGCCCAGCCAAGTCCGAACCTGGGAGGGAACCAGATGGGACTTCCTCCAGTTCACCAAGAACCCAATCCCGGTGAGCTGAGAAAGAACCAGATCCCTGGCTAGCAGACAAGCGGACTGACTGGGAGCCCAAACCAGCCAGTCATCGAGGTAGGCCAACACCCGAACACCTAACAGATGCAGACAGGTCACCACGACCTGTGTGAGGCGCGTGCAAACACGAGGTGCCAGGTTCAGACCGAATGGAAGACAACGAAAGCGGTAAGCATGAAGCCCAACAACAAAACCGAGCCAGTCCCTGAACCCCGGATGAATCGGGACGTGCCAATAAGCGTCCCGGAGGTCCAGGGACACCATCCAAGCGCCCGGCTCCAACAGGAGGCGAACCTGGGACAGTGTGGTCATCCGAAAGGAGGGGCAATGAACCTAGGAGTTCAGATGGGACATGTCCAGAATGAACTGCATTTCCATGCAGTCCTGTTTCGGGACTGGAAACAGACGGGAAATCCATCTGAGGGACGTCGTCGTTTCGACCACGCCCAAGCGAACCCACTCCAAGATGACCAGACAGAGCACAAGGGAAGAAACCTGCCCCGCCAGCCCCGAACCCCCTGCAGGGGGAGGGGCCACCCAACGCCACCGGAGGCTGTGCAAAACGACCCGAAACGTCCACAAATCGTGGGACCAGGCATGAGCGAACAGCGCAAGCCTCCTCCCCCATTGCCCCGTCAATGGGGGCGAACTGCGAAAGGGCCGGCGCCCCTTACAAGACCCAGAACCTCGCACAGAGCAAACACTGCGCTGACCAGACGAAGGCGGGTTCGAAGGAGGCGCCGAACCCGAACCTGACACCAGTGGCCTACCACGACGAGAGGAACCCTGAGTCTTGGCACGACCCTTCCGGGAAGGCCCACCACAGGACCCCCAGAGATCTAGCAAGTCCGACATAGGATGGCAAGAAGCCGAAGCAGCCTGAATAAACTGCGCAATGGCCGAAGCCTCAAACAAGAGAGGGCAAAAAGGGGACGAAAGCCTAAGAGCCAAGGCCCAAGCAGATTCCACAGAGGAGGCAAGCACCGCCTGCCGACATGCGAGCCGGGAGGCATAAAACAGAGCCACCGCATCCCGCAAGATCGGCGCGAAAAGCTTCAGCATGGCAGCCAACGAGCGAGCCAGCGAGGCCAAGGCACCAGACCCCGGAACAGCCTCAAGCTCCTCCACATCCTCCGTGAGCCAGTCAGAAGACAGCTCCAGGAGGGAAAAGAAGCGCGCAAGGCCGCAACCAAAAGGCCCCGAGCACGCAAGTCCTCCACCACCTGCACCGTCGAAAGGAGGGGAACCTGCACATGGAGCTGAACGACACCAACATCCCGGGAAAGGGCAGGAGCGAGCAAGCACTCATTGAGGTGCTCAAGGTCGCCCCCCAGGAAAACCTGAAGCACTGTCGAAGCCTCGCGCCACTTAAGTGTGTGGGAACGGCAGAAGAAGTGCCAAGCCTTCGAGGCAAAGACAGGACAGCCCGCCAGCCAGGACGACTCCGGAACCTCGTAATGGGGCTAGAAAGGGAACGAAGTCCCAAACCTGAAATCCGAGGGATCCATTGCTGAGGCATAATCCGGGTCACGCAAGAGGTTCGCTGCAAGGACCACCCGCACCACAGCAGGTTGGATGCAATAAGCCGAAAACCTACGGAAAGAGAACCAAAGTACCCAGGGGAACACGGAACCGAACCAGGGAAGGGGCAGACACCAAATCCAACTCATATGATGAGGGGGGAAAAGAAAACCCCACTCCTTGCAACAGTAAGCCCCGCTCAGAGGGTACAAAAACCCAGGCGGGGTCCAGCCGGGCCCAAGGCCCCCTAGGTCAGCCCCTCCCCAGCCCCAGAGTCCTCTCTGGCAGGACCAGGGGCCGAATCCTCCCCCCAAGCACCGACCCCACTAGACAAGGCCGGCGCAGCCATAGAAGCCGGATAGAAAGAGGCCCACTGGTCAGACCTAGAGGCTTCGGCCGGGGGAGGAGACTCGAATGCCTCCATCGCCACACCGGAAGGGGCATCCCCGAGGCTGCCCGAGTCTCAAGACCAACTAACCCCTGCCCTGACTCCGAAACCCTCAGACGTTTCTGGACTGGAAGCGGGGGAGGGGGACCAGAACGCACAATGGGAGGGGAAGGACCAGGAGGTGCGGACTGAACCAGGGTCGAAGCGACCCCCAAGTCCAGGTCCTTATAAGCAAAACGGGGCAGCTGCGGGGCATCTGGGTGAACAACCAAGCTAGCACGTTGCAACGTTGCAACAACCAAAACCTAGAATGCAACGCTTGTGCAGCCTGTACCTGAAGATCATCATCATCCATAGATTGGGTAAATTGAGTCACCAGCAAGCAACAGTACTCACAGGACTCAGGGTCGAAAGTGTCACCGACCCAACAGGCGGCATGACGGAGGCAAAAACAGTGAGGGTCGCCCTGAAACAAGGGGACCGAACAACCCTCAAACTCGCACAAAGCGAGGGGGGACCCCGGGGTCACATCCATTGGACCCACGGGTCCCCTAGGGGATTCCCGGGGTCCTGAGTGTTTACTTGAAGAGGACTCGGGGTCAGGTAAACCCAGGCAGGGTACTGTTAACCGGCGCCCAAAACTACCAAACTGTCTAAAGCTGAACCCCAGGGACATGTACACTCACAGGGAGCAAGCAGGGGGCACCACCAAGTTATCAAGGTGAAGCCAAACACCAGTGGCAATGAGGGCAGAACCCCCCACCAAGGCAAAACAAAAAGAAAAACAAAACCCCGCAAGAGGACAACGTACCCCAAGGAACAGAGCCTGCCGCTGTGATAGGTGACAACTAGCTGCACAGCACCCTGCGCCCCTACCAGTGTGAAAAACTGCCTCTTACTCAAAGGTAAACCATGGGAGACAAAACCCCCAAGTACCCAAAGAGCGGCCGAGAAACTGAGCAGTAAAAGGGACACACAGAGGCAGACCCCGAGAAACTTGTGGAAGGTAACCCCAAGCTCCAAGGGCAGTGTTTACTGGGCACCTAGGGAAGGGAACCCTAGGCGCATGCAGCCCGAGTACTGAGGAATAACTCCTGTCTCTCGCACCCCCGGAGAACAGCAGCCACACACAAGGCACAGCGCCGCAAAAAGACCGGAGCCAGAGCACACAACCGAGCCGATGGAATTAGCCTCAAGAACTGGGGTGTGGATCGCCGGCGCTGTAGGTCTGGGGCTCCCCCTTCCCCCTCCCGGGGAGGGGGAGCTGCACAGACAGCGGCGCGACAATGAATGACGTCATACTATAGACTGGGATACACTGGGAGAAAATAAACAGGGAACTTACAAACATTCAATGGAAAAATGTCCTAAGAAATAAAAATCCTACACAAGGAATAGAAAAACTGACTTCTGAAGCATATGAAGTCTGTCTGAAACATGTTCCTTTGAGGAAAGCCAGAAAGAGGTCCAATGTAGAAAGAGAATACAGACGACATTACAAAAGGAGGAAGAAATTAACAGAAATGCTTAAGCAGACAAGACTCTCCATACAAAGAAGAAATAATTTAAACAGGGAGATTGAAGAAATCGAACAGAGACTGAAGCATTCCTATCAGACTGAAGAAAGGCAACTAGAACAGAAAGCAATTCAAGAAATAAAGAAAAACTCAAAATATTTCTTCACATATGCTAAATCAAAAGTGAAAACCACTGCCAGTATTGGACCTTTTCGTATTAGCGAAGGTTCATACACTGAGGATGACAAAGAAATTAGTGAAATCCTAAAAAAGAAGTATGAGGACATGTTTAGCACTCTGATACTCAGCATGAAAGTGGAAGATTCGGACAATTTCGTTATGAATGATACTCAAACACCTGTAAATATAACTGATATCAGCACAAGCGTGGCAGATTTTGAAAGAGAAATTGACAGTATGCCCATGCACTCAGCCCCAGGTCCAGACTCATGGAATTCAATATTTATAAAGAAATGCAAAGTGCCAGTAGCACAGGCGCTCAGTATAGTGTGGAGGGAGAGCATGGACACAGGGGAGATACCAGATGTGCTTAAAGCAGCAGACATTGCCCCTCTACACAAGGGTGGTAGCAAAGCATTGGCAAAGAATTATAGACCAGTTGCACTAACGTCCCACATAATAAAGTATTTGAGAGAGTATTCAGGAGTCAGGTCACTAGATTCATGGAAACCAATGACCTCCACAATCCAGGCCAACATGGATTTAGAGCAGGAAGATCAATTCCTCTCACAGCTACTTGACCACTATGACAAAATCACAGAGGCATTAGAGGAAAAACATAATGCAGATGTCATATACACAGATTTTGCAAAGGCATTCGACAAATGTGACCATGGAGTGATTGCACACAAAATGAGGTCAATGGGTATAACTGATAAAGTAGGACGCTGGATACTCAATTCCTGTCGAACAGAACACAAAGAGTAACAGTCAATCAAGTAAAATCAAGTCCGAGCGCAGTTAAAAGCTCTGTACCTCAAGATACAGTCCTTGCACCACTGCTGTTCTTTTTTCTCATATCCGACATAGACAAAAACACAAGTCACAGCTTCGTGTCATCCTTTGCAGATGATACAAAAATCAGCATGAAAATTACCTCTGCTGAAGACATTGATAAACTACTGTGACGGTAACGTGTTGGAAATGGTGGTCGGCAGTCTTCCAAATAGCAGGTGTCAATGCTGGGCCACATACAGTTAATTTATATAAAAAAAAAAAAAAAAAAAAGAGTGACTGCTTGTCTGATAATCTGTGGTAAGGCAAGATACACGAAAACACAAAATATAAAAAATACTTTAATTGATCTAGAAAACAAAAAAAAATAAAGACGATACCTTGGCATGTAAAATAATTAAAAGAAAAATACATAAAAGATATAATAAATGAAAAAGGGGGGAACTGGTTACGTTAACAAAGTAAATGGTGCTGGGAATATATGCGCTAGCTATAAACCTCTTATTTGATCACATGGGGTGGGTCAAATTTAGGTGTTCACAGCAGGAGCACGAGATATATTCTGGCTGAGAGAGCTGCAAGGGACTCTAACAATAACTGGCGATGAAATGTGATTGGCGTGGAGCGGGGTGGTGTGTTGGTTGGCAGCCAATGAGAACGCCGGACAGCCGCAAGTCGCTCGTTTGGCTGGGAGTAGTAGTTGACAAGTCGACCAGGTGTGCAGCAGGTGCTGGAGAGGGGGGAGGAGGGAGTTGCAGTTGCGTGTGGCTGTCTTGATATATACGTTAAGCCACTATAAAACATATCTTGCATATTGTTGAGAACGTGATGAAGTAAGGAATCACAGGCTAGATCTCTGTTAAAGATATCGTCACACTACAAACAGATATTAACAAAGTTTNGGTGACGATAATCTCTTATCAGAGATTTAGCCTGCTATTTCGTATTTCATCACGTCCTCTCAATATACAAGATACGTTTTGTAGTGGCTAAACGTTATATCAAGACAGCCACACGCACCAGCAACTCCCTCCTCCCCCCACTCCAGCACCTGGTCGACGCGCCGAACCCTTCAACTGCCTAACTAGCGACTTGCGGCCATCCAGCTTTCTCATTGGCCGCCAACCAACACGCCACTCCGGTTCCTCGCCAATCACAAGTCATCGCCAGTTATTGTTGGAGTCCCTTGCGTTTCTGCCAGCCAGAATATCTGTGCTCTCATACTATGAACACCTAAGTGACTCACCTTGTGTGGTCAAAAGAGGTTTATAGATAGTGCATATATTCCAGCATTCATATTTTATTTACTTTGTATGTCAATTCTCCTCCCCATTAACGTAATCTATTTTCATGTATTATTTTTCCACTTGACATTTTTACCATTAAGCCAAGATTTTGCATTTATTTCAATTTGTGTTTTTATTGTTATAAAGTACATTGTTTATATTGTGTTTTAGTTTCTTACCTTACCACAGATTACCAATCACGCAGTCATTCTTTTTTTTTCTCTTTTTTTTTCTTTTCTTTTTTTAATATTATATGTGGCCCAGCACTGACACCTGCTAGTTGGAAGACTGCCGACCACCATTTCCAACTCGTTACCGTCACATATAAATGGGGGCCTGTCCACGGAGCTTCACTCAGGTATTGGTAATTGTGGTAAGCATACTTGGCTTTCATTTCCCTTGCTTCCATTATTACATTAATCATTTTTATTTTATATGGTGCTGTGTATATTGTACATTACGGGAATAGCATATGGTGAGAGTGAGACAACTTTGGATTACGTGGTGACTGTAGGCCGCAGTCATACTCTTAATTGGTCGTTTCCCCCTTCCGTGTTATCCTCCGTGTTTAACATCTTTGTCCCCAGATATTTCTCACTTTTTGACAGATTATCACATAGGTACCCTGGTACTGTGGTCTGTCTCCGGGTCAATAGCACCCAAGTCCTGCAATCCGACTCTAGGAGGAAAAAGAGGGCTTTAGATCCTCTAGCACGAACTATTATTGGCGAATTGGGACCTCGCCGATAGTTCTCGTCACCAGTTGACACTCGCACCCCTACTCGTCGGTCAGACTGATGGTATTTACCAAAAGGTAGGGAATTGGCGTTCTTTCTTTTGAGCACAAAGTTCGCTAATTCTGTAAATACCATATTCAATTTCAGTGGGTACCATTGCTTATGTTCTATAGTGACTTGGCAAGGTATGACTACATTTTTGGACTACCTCATTTATTTTGAAGCCATTTAGTGTTTCACTTGTATTTTAAACTCAGTTTTCACTAATTAGTAGGATTTTCTTGCCTTTATCCTCCCATAGTGAGTACCAGGTACAAGATTTCCTGCGACCTTATTCATTTACCATCTTGAATTAACTTTAATTATTAATAATTCCCCACAGGATAGGTATCAGTTGCCACGTTTCCTGTTTCTGACATTCACCATATTCTCACTATATATTCGTGTCTCCTTTGTTTTGCTATATTTTCACCATGTTCCGCCTACAAGCTTTCAAAACAGATCCAGAAGGTGAAATAGGGACCTTACGTCACGCTAAGAGGGTCGATTTGTTAACTCTTGCACATGAGTATCACTTGGAAGTTCCTGATGGAGCCAACAAATTTGCCATTAATAATATGATACTGGATCACCTTGCTGATGAAGGTATTATAGATTCTTCTACTCATGAACAGTACATTATTTCAGATAAGGATGACTTGAGAGCGATAAAGCTCAAATTGGAACTTGCCAAGATCGAGCTACAGCAACAACAGGAAGCAGCTGCAATCAGAGAGCGTGAAGCTGCAATCAGAGAGCGTGAAGCTGCCCTCAGAAAGGAAGAACAAGAAAGAGAAATCCGCCTCAAGGAGCGTGAGGCAGCCCTGGCAAGGAAGCAGCTGCCATCCGGAAGGAAGAAAGTGAAAGGGAGGCCCTACTCCTCAAAGGACAGCAAGAACGTGAGTTGGCCTTATACCAACAGCGACTAGAGATACAACGGGAACACGACCAACGACAGGCAGAAGCAGCTCTAAACTGTCGTGACCGAGAACTCACGAGGGACGCTGCACACCAAGCTCAACTCCAACAAGCGGCAGCTAGTCTTCCTCCCAGTTTCAATATCTCCCATGCAAGTAAGTTAATGCCCCCGTTCCTCGAAACGGAGGTTGATGTGTTCTTTACCACTTTTGAGACCCTTGCTGTTCAACTTAATTGGCCTGACGACCAATGGGCTACCCTTCTCAGAGTACATTTAACAGGTAGAGCAGCAGTCACACTCAGCACTTTGGCTTCGGAAAACGACTACACCACCCTGAAACAAGCTGTGTTGGACGCCTACCTTCTCTCCACCGAAAGCTATCGACGAAAGTTTCGTGACTACGTCAAGGCAAGTACCACCACCTTCTTAGAATTTGCTAACACCAAACGAAGATATTTCATGAAATGGCTGGAGGCAGCACATGTCTCTACTTTTTCAGAACTTGTCAACCTCATACTGGTTGAAGAATTTTTGAGACGTGTACCTCCTCCTGTCCGCCTATACTTAGCAGACAAGGAAGAGACGGAGTTAGTGAAGTGTGCGAAGTCAGCTGACACTTACAGCCTCATCCACCGGCTGACTCCAGAACCTACCAGCAAGAAGTCTTGGTACAGTTACGAGAAAGCGAGCCCAGATCAAGGTACCTCTCAACTGTACTGCAGGTATTGTCGATTATATGGACACACCATTGACAAATGTGGTAAGTCCCAATCTAAAGGTAACGTCGAACCCCCTAAGTCTAAACCTACTCACCCTAAGTCCGGTAAGCCTGTAATGAATGTTGGTGTTCATGCTAATGATCTCTCTCTCTTTACCAAGCATCTATATCCAGGAACTATCTCTACCCACGGTTCAGATTCAGAGGGACGTTTCGGACTTAAGATCCTACGGGACACAGCGGCTCTACAATCGATCGTCTTGAAATCGGCTGTGCCCAACGTCGCCTACACAGGAGAGACTGTGTTCATCACTGACCTTACTGCTACAACTCCTTATCCACTTGCCCGAGTTTACCTGGATTGTCCCTTCGTGACCGGTGAAGTCCAAGTCGCCGTCAGGGAAAAGCCTTTTCCCATGCCTGGAGTGCAACTTCTCCTGGGCAACGACTTGGCAGAAGACCAACAACCAAACAACCTGATCGTCAAGGACATATCCGAGGTAAGCAACTCTGTGGTGGATAACCCGATTTTTGAACATTTCCAGTAAAGGTTCAAGAGAGTGATGAAGGTTCTCCTCCTGTTATGGTGACCACCCGTGCTCAAGCTGCACGTCCACAGCCAGCCGACTCTACTGCTACCGCTGTCCCTCAGGACCCTTCGAAACTACCCCCTAACCTGACCGCGGTGGAGTTCCGTAAGTTACAGAGAGATGATCTTACATTGACACCATTATTCTTTCAGGCTGAAACCCAATCCGACAGTGTTCCTGGGTTCTTTATGGAGAACGAAATACTCTATCGCAGGTATAGACCCAGTAAACTGAAGGACGAGGACGATTGGGCAGACGTTGAACAACTAGTGATTCCTACCAGCCTGCGGCCCACGATTCTACACCTGGCCCACGGCGCTTTGTCACACTATGGGTTCAACAAGACTTACCATGGAATTCGACAAGACTACTACTGGCCAGGTATGGTAAACGACGTCAAATCTCATGTCAAATTATGCCACGTGTGTCAGTTAGCCGGGAAACCGAACGTTTCCATTCCCAGAGCACCACTGATACCCATCCAGGTGCCTGAGGAACCGTTCCACAAGCTCATTATCGACTGCGTTGGTCCTTTGCCTCGGACCAGTGCAGGCAACGCATATATCTTAACCATCCTGTGTCCTACCACCAGATTTCCGATAGCAGTTCCAGTGAAAAATATTACAGCTGCTACAGTGGTGAAGAATCTACTGAAAATCTTCACCCAGTATGGATTTCCGAGGGAGATTCAGAGCGACTGTGGCACCAACTTCACCAGTGATCTCTTCAAACGGACTCTGGAGGAGTTCAACATCAAACAGGTACTGTCCAGCCCCTATCATCCTGCTTCACAGGGTTCTCTCGAGCGTAGTCATCAAACCATCAAGGCACTCTTAAAAAAGTTCTGTAATGAGACCTCAAAGGATTGGGATAGGCAAATTGATCTCATCATGTGTATTTTCAGAAGTCTTCCCAACGAGTCACTAGGAGTATCTCCTTATGAGATGCTCTACGGACGTAAGTGCCGTACACCTCTCAAGGCTTTCAAGGATTCTCTACGTGATGACACCTTCAGTGAGCATCAGAATGTGCCCCAGTATCTTCAAAATCTCCGACACATTCTAGAGAGGGTCCATTCCTTTGCCAGCAACAACCTACAGAAAGCCCAGGAGAGGATGAAGACTCGTTACGACCAGCACTGTAAAGTAAGGAAGTTTACACCAGGAGACTTAGTGCTTGCCTATTTCCCTATCCCAGGTTCTCCTTTACAGAACAGGTTCTCAGGACCCTACCGTGTTAAGGAGTGCCGGAACAACTTCAACTACGTTCTCGAGACCCCCGATAGGCGGCGGAAGACCCAGCTGTGCCACATTAATTTACTCAAGCCCTACCATGGGGTTCCTCCCACTGTGTTAACCAATTTCACCTCATTTACAGGTCCATACAGCCACAGTGAGACCTTCCCTGCTTCTCCTTCCGAGAGCACTGACACTGAGACAGCGCTCTCTAACTCAGAAATCCTTACTAACCTTCAACATCATTTTCAGGACGATAATAGTGCTCCACTAATCAAACTCGTCAGAGAACATCAAGAGTTGTTTCGAGATGATCCCCAAGAGTGTACTGTGACTCAGCACGACATTCAACTGCTACCTGACACCCAGCCGATTCGCCAACCGTTCTACCGAATCAGCCCGAGCAAAACGGAAGTCATGCGGGCTGAGGTACAGTATCTCTTGGACCATGGACTGGCTACCCCCTGTGAGTCCCCCTGGGCCTCACCATGCATCCTGGTACCCAAACCTCACGGCAAAATCCGTCTGTGTACGGATTATAGGAAGTTGAACCAGGTCACAGTGAAGGACGCCTACCCAATACCCAGGATAGACGACATTTTGGATGCCATTGGTAATGCCCGCTACCTGTCTCAGGTAGACTTACTAAAGGGCTACTACCAGGTGAGTTTAACGGAGCGAGCTAAGGTACTGTCCGCCTTTATAACCCCGTTTGGTCTCTACAGGTACAATCGCCTTCCCTTTGGACTCTGCAATGCCCCAGCCACCTTTCAGAGAGCTGTCAACCGCGTCATCCAGGGCTTGGACAACACCTACGCCTATTTGGACGACATCGTGGTAGCATCCAACACCTGGAGCGAACACCTGCTCCAGCTACAACGATTGTTCTACAAGCTCCTGAAAGCCGGCCTCACCATCAATCTGGGCAAGTCCACCTTCGCGAAAGGTAAAGTGCGGTACCTGGGTCATGTTATAGGGAGTGGCAGCCTGGCTCCGTTAAACATTCACATTCAAGCAATCCAACAGTATCCACAGCCTACTACCAGGAAGCAGCTCCTGCGCTTCCTTGGTCTTGCTTCCTATTACCGTAGGTTTGTGAAGAATTTTAGCACTGTTGCAACCCCATTAATCACCTTAACCAGTCCCAAGCAACGGTATAATTGGACCAGAGAGCAAACCGTTGCATTCGAACAACTCAAATTCCTCCTCTGTTCTAATCCCATTCTCGCCTCACCAGATATCAAGAAGCCTTTCATCCTCCATGTCGACGCCAGTGGTACCGGCATCGGAAGTGTCTTAATGCAGCAGCGAGGCGAGGAGGTTCTACCTGTCAGCTACTACAGTTGCAAGTTGAAGCCTCATCAGAAGAACTACAGTACTATAGAGAAGGAACTCCTGTCCATCGTCCTGAGCTTACAACACTTTGCACCATATCTGCACGGTGCTAGGTCCACTACCATCTATTCGGACCACAACCCTCTGAGATTCTTACATCAAGCCCAATTTAATAACCAACGTCTGCTGCGATGGGCTTTATATCTTCAAGGCTTCAATTTAAAGATCTGCTACATCAAGGGGCCTGATAACATCATCGCTGACGCCCTCTCCAGAGTGCATGAGGTAGAGGCAGCTCCACCTCCCACTCTACCTCCAGTGAACATGACTCACCCGAAACAGCAGGCTTCGGGGGAGAGTTGTGACGATAATCTCTTATCAGAGATTTAGCCTGCTATTTTCGTATTTCATCACGTCCTCAACAATATACAAGATACGTTTTGTAGTGGCTAAACGTATATATCAAGACAGCCACACGCACCAGCAACTCCCTCCTCCCCCCCACTCCAGCACCTGGTCGACGCGCCGAACCCTTCAACTGCCTAACTAGCGACTTGCGGCCATCCAGCTTTCTCATTGGCCGCCAACCAACACGCCACTCCGGTTCCTCGCCAAACACAAGTCATCGCCAGTTATTGTTGGAGTCCCTTGCGTTTCTGCCAGCCAGAATATCTTGTGCTCTTATTCTATGAACACCTAAGTGACTCACCTTGTGTGGTCAAATAGAGGTTTATAGATAGTGCATATATTCCAGCATTCATATTTTATTTACCTTTGTATGTCAATTCTCCTCCCCCATTAACGTAATCTATTTTCATGTTTATTTATTTTTCCACTTGACATTTTTTACCATTAAGCCAAGATTTTGCATTTATTTCAATTTGTGTTTTTTATTGTTATTAAAGTACATTGTTTATTATTGTGTTTTATGTTTCTTACCTTACCACAGATCGCAGTCATTCTTTTTTTTTCTCTTTTTTTTTCTTTTCTTTTTTTAATATTTAATATGTGGCCCAGCACTGACACCTGCTAGTTGGAAGACTGCCGACCACCATTTCCAACTCGTTACCGTCACACCTGATTGAACCGTTACTGAACAAGAGGCACATACTATTCACCGGCAACTATACACCAGCACCTTGGTAACCAGATACCTCCTTGCCCACAACATCGGCGTATGTGGCACTGTGAAGGCCCACAGGAAGGAAATGCCAGTGTATGGCATAGGTATTGCAGCGGGTGATTGCCAACTGCGCAAGTGTGACAATATGCTCTCAATGCGGTGGAGGGACAGAAGCAAGGTGAATATACAGTACTGTAACCCCGCGATTATCAGGGATTCAAAACATCCGGAAAACGCCCTTATACGGCCAAAATCGTGACCGGATAAAGTTATCACAATATCCGGCCAAAATGGCCACAGGAACCGGATAAAACGTGGTTTGGCCGGATGAAAATTCAGCCATACCGTATTAATCCCGTCGGTTGCTCTAGACGCATTGTGGTGGGGTGGGTGGGTGGTGTTGGGAGGGTGGGAGGAGAGCGTCGGGAGGGACCACTTGGGTACAGGAATTACCATTAATTTTAGAACAATTAATCATAGCCAAAAACAAATGAAATAAGTACTATGTATTAACAAATAAAAAAGTTTCCTAAAAGCAATGTGCACAGGCTGAAGTTTCCTTAAAAAGTATTGAGTTTTTCCTCCTGGCGGCCTACGTAACGTGCTATAGCTGCCCCACCCAAAGTGGACCCATCCAACACTGGTCAACCCATGTGCGTCCGTCCCTCGTGTTATACACAGTGCTGCGCCATTAGTGAAATATTTTTTTAAATAATTTTTTTATTTTCATAGTAACTTTGAGCATTTTTGGCCAAGACTATATCTGGTAGCAGCATCAATCGTTCTGGAGGTGTTAAGAGGAAGAAGGTTGTCCTAGCAATTAAAGACAAGTTACGTGTTGTTCAACCAGTGAGGCGTCAGAGGCAGCCAAATGCTTTCAACAAGTGAGGCGCCACAGGTAAGCCAAGCTCCTTCAACAAGTGAGGCGCAAGCAAGCGCCTTCAACAAGTGAGGCGCCACAGGCAAGCCAAGCGCCTTCAACAAGTGAGGCGCCATAGGCAAGCCAAGCGCCTTCAACAAGTGAGGCACCACAGGCAAGCCTCACTTGCCTTCAACAAGTGAGGCGCAAGCAAGCGCCTTCAACAAGCGAGATGTCACAGGCAGGCCAAATGCCTTCAGCAAGTGAGGCTTCACAGGCAAGCCAAGCGGCTTCCACAAGTGAGGCGCAAGCAAGCGCCTTTAACAAGTGAGGCGTCACAGGCAAGCCAAATGCCTTCAACCAGTGAGGGCATGCAAGCGCTTCAACAAGTGAGGCGCAAGCAAGCACCTTCAACAAGTGAGGCCTCACAGGCAACCCAAATGCCTTCAACCAGTGAGGCTTCAGCAGCTGGCAGTCAAAACTAACTTTGCATAATGAACTGTACAGTAATTTTAAGTGTTAATTTTAGTGTTGAGTTAGTATAGGTTACGTAAATTGTTAAGAATTCTTAACTTCAAGATGTGTGGCATCAATCAAGAAGACAAACACCAACAAGGTAAGTTGAGGTTTCTAGTTGAATATTTAATAATTATATGTGGCAAGGCAATTCAAATTATGTTGTTTGTAGTATAAAAATAGTTGGAAAAGGTCACTTTTGGACTAGTAGGTGAAAAAGTACCATTATCCGAAAAATGTGATAATCCGGCTGGGGGTCCTTCCCATATAGTCCGGATGATCGAGTGGAGACAGTACTGACAACAATTCACACCAGTGCCATGTTAGACAGTGGTAGAGTCCACTTTCAAACGCGCTTCCCAATATATAAATCCGATTGTGTCATAGATTACAATGTGAACATGCGCCTAGTAGATAAATGTGACATGATGCTTGGTGCTGTTGAGTGCCTGCGAAAGTCTGTGAAGTGGACGAAAAAGTTCTTTCTCCACCTAATAGATGTTGCAGTGCTCAACTGCTTCAATATGTGTCTGGTAAAATCAGGCAGGAGACCACCAATATGGACATTCAGTGTTGCTGCTGTGCCACAACTGCCCGTAAAGTATGGCAAGGAGGGCTCTGTTGCATCTTGCGGGATGCCAGCAACAATGCCACACGCAGTTCCAGGCAGGTTGAGGGGTAACGAGATGTTCAGTGTCTACATGCTTGAGTATATGCCAGGCACAGCATCACGGGAAAAGGGTGAACGTGCCTGTATAGTATGCAGGAATACTACCCGAAGAGAACAAAAGCAAAGATGCATCAGCACCTGGTGCGTTGAGAGCAAGGTTCCACTCAGCCTCGTCGGTTGTTTTGCAGCGTATCACACACTCACGGAGTTCTGAGTGTGTTGATGGTGTGTGTATATAGTGTGCGATACTGTACAGTGTGTAAATTGCAAATACCCTGTATACATAAATGAACGTGATACATTGGAAATATGTGCAAGATATGTGAACACAATTGTGATGCATGTAACACAGTGTCTTCAGACAGTACGGATGTTCTAATGCCAAAATATTGTGTAAGTGTTCATTATATATAGGATTGGCAAGAAAGAAAAAAAAATACATTTGGAACTGTATGCAAAAAATTAACAAAAATATATTTGTGTTGTTGTTGTTGTTTAAGATTCAGCTACAGGGAACAAAAAGTTCCAAGTAGCACGGGCTATGGTGAGCCCATAGTAGACTTACCTGGCACAGGAGTGGGGCTGTAACTCAAAATATTTGTGGCACCTCGCGCATCTTGAACCTGGCGTGCTACTGCCACCGGGAGTCTACGCAACGGGCGAAAAGGGATTGATGATGTCACGCGCCATTTTCTGAGCCCCATTGCGGCCAAAGAAAGTACAATTTTGAGTTTATTTTCACATTTCTGTAATCAGAAAGGGTTTTTAACACATTAAAAAAATACCGGCGTTGAATGTAATGAAACTCCATTTTCTTGGTGAGTCCCAGAGGCTTCCTGGAGCTATCCAGGCTGATATGCTAATGTCAGACTTTATCATCAGTCATGTGTATGCTGTTCTGTGGGCCTACCGGGGACCACGAGCCAGAACCTGGCCCCTCTCAGAGAGGCATGAGGAGCAATGGCCTATAGAAACCCCCGTGTAGTTGGAAGCATTCTATGTCTGCCATCGACCAGGTCAGGCACCCTGAAAGGTAAGCACCCCAAAACAAACCCCTATTCTGGTTAAAATTCCTACAAAATGCTGAATTAGTGGATAGAACTCCCCAAATAGAAACAAGTAAACGAATATGACATCACACGTCGCCGCGCCGCTGTCTGCACAACACCCTCCTCCCCGAGAGGGGGAAGGAAGAGCCCCATACCCTCGCGCCGGCTATCCACACCCCAGTTCTGATGCTGGATCTCAAAGCACGCAAAAAACAGCCGACCAGGGGGAGGGAGGGAGGGTTGCCAGGGAGCCTCCGGGTCTCGCCCTGAAAATGGCGTTTCATTATATTCAATGCTGGTTTTCTGGGGGGAGCCTCGTCGGCTCCCCGGAGCTACCTAAAGATGAAAAACCAAAGGGATGAGCCCGGTAGGCGGTCACCACCCACACCTCAACCCGAAGTCAAGACAACCGGCTGCAACTGCTGACCCAAGCGACACAGGCCCGACAAGGCCCAGGAACGCACAGCCAGGATCCTGGTCGACCCCAAAAAACCCGGCGCCCGAATGTCAACCCAAGACATATCACCAAAACTGGCAGCAAACCTATGAATAACAAACAACCCTGCGGACAACCTGGGAGACCCGAACCCTGGAATAGGGAAAAAGGGAAACCGGAGCAACCCAAAGCGCATCCCCGGCCACAAAGCCCATGGTGTGCAATTAACGGCGAAGAGCTGATGCCGAACACAACACAAGATGCACCCTTAGCCTGACCAACCAAGTATTAACAACCCAAGGACCTCGTAGAAACCCAATAGAACCAGTGAAGAGCAGGGGTGCCATAGGCACAATCAGAGAACACTGTATAAACATCAGAGGTACATGGTTGTTCAACATCCTCCCAGCGAGCATAAGAAATATTGCTGGGAAAAACCATGAACATCTTCAAGAGAAAACTACATCATTTTCTGCAAGGAGTGCCGGACCAACTGAGCTGTTGTGGATATGTGGGCCTGCGGTCCGCTCCAAGCAACAGCCTGGTGGACCAAACTCTCACAAATCAAGCCTGGCCTTGGGCCGGGCTTGGGAAGTAGAAGAACCCCCAGAACTCCATCAAACAGGTAAGTGATTCAATTATTATGTTCAAAAAACAATAAACAAATAGTTTTGCTGTTATTACACTATATACAGTGGAACCTCGAGTAATGAGTGCCTCAATCTACGAGCATTTCCAATAACGAGCTCGACACTCAACGAAAATTTGTCTCGATTGACGAGCTTTTGCTTGATTAACGAGAAAACCACATGGTGCTTCCTAGCGTTCCCTCTGGTTCTGGCAAATTCTCAGACACCTCCGACGATGCAAATAAATTTTTTTTTTTGTTTTAAAGATGCTAATGATGCTGGGATGAAAAGGGGCAACTGCTGAAATGTTGCAAAGCATTGATTTTTTTAGAAAAAAAAATAAAAAAAGTGAAAAAATTTGAAAAAAGAACAATGTCAAAGAGGTTCCTTCAGTGTATGTAGGGTAGGCTGCTACATTTTCTAAAAAAAAAAAAAAAAAAAAAAAAAAAAAAAAAAAAAAAAAAGTGAAAGAGTTTTAAAAAATAAATGTCAAAGGTTTGTTCTGTGAATGTCAGGTAGGCTGCTCCATTATTTCAAAAACGAAAATCATATTGATGTTTTTCGGTGGTGGAACAGATTAATTTTATTTCCATTATTTTAAATGGGGAAATTTATTTTGAAAGACGAGCGTTTCACGTGATGAGCTCGGTGCCGGAACGGATTAAATTCGTTAATCGAGGCTCTACTGTACACAGGTTATATATAAGTTTCTACATGTTTATTTCACCATAGCGAACCACTAAGTTCGTATGGTGAGTGCAGACAATAACAGGTGGCCACACACCTGTTATGCTCCTTTCCTCACTGGTTCAAGGCCAGACACACTAACATTGCTCCTTCAAGTACAGTGGCACCTTAACTTATGATTGCCCCGACTTACGATAATTTCGAGTTACGATGTAAATTTGATAGAAAAATGCAACTCAATATACGATGGTGTCGTCGACTAACGATATTTGTTGGTACACGTTTGGGTCGACCGAGTGCATGGTTCCCGGTCACGCGGGCCGACCTGCCTCAGTTTACTACAGCTGCCCGCTTAGTGACGATCACGCCTATAAGAAATTCCATTTTTTGTCGTGATCTTTTGCTTTTTGAACGTAAAACTAATTATTATCTATCATGCCATGGGTCCCAAGAAAGTCAGTGGTAAGGTTCAACATATGAAAACCCATGTAAGGATGACCATAGAGCAAAAACAAGAGATCATTCATAAATATGAAGATGGTGTGCGGGTTGTTGAACTAGCTGGGCAGTACAAAAAATCTCAGTCAACAATATCCACCATACTGGCCAAGAAAAAGGACATTATGAGTGGTAAAGTGGCAAAATGGTGTATCAATAATCACGAAAATATAGAACACAAACACTTGAGGATGTTGAACAGTTATTATTAATTTGGATACACAGCAAGGAGTTAGCGGGTGATAAGAGTTTCAGAGGCCATCATTTGTGAAAAAGCAATGAAATTGCATGAAGACCTTTTAAAGAAAACCCCTGGAACGAGTAATGCAAATGTGAAAGAATTTAAGGCGAGCAGGGGATGGTTTTGAGAAATTTAGAAAAAGAAGTGGCATTCATAGTGTTCAGAGTGTTGTGTGTTGCGAGCTGGTGGAGGAACACAGCGAAGAACTGACCATTGAAGAATTTTACAAGGAGCAGCAACAAGAGACAGCTGAGGAAATTTCTTCAGGGGAGGAGGAGACAGTACAGAATGTCCCTTCCTCATTAATTAAGAAAATGTGTGCAGCAGGGGAAGAATTGCAAACTTTTGCTGAAACGACTCACCCAAATCACGGTGCAGTAGGCAGTTGCCTTAACCTTTTCAATGACACTGTGATACCTCACTATAGACAAAAATTAAAACATATGGAAAAACAAAAATCTCTGGAAAGGTTTTTAGTGAGACAAACAAGCAGTGAATCACAACCAGGTCCTAGTGGTATGCAGGCAAAACATAAGAGAGTGTACCCCAGAGAAGTCATCACTGCCTGATGTTATAATGCAAGGGGACTCCCCTTCCAAACAGTAACACCTCTCCTCCTCCCCCCCCTCCTTACCATCTTCCATACGCATCATGAGTCCTCCATAAAGGTAAGATAAACATATATTCTGTATTGTAGTTAGAAAAAAAACATTGTATTTAGTATAAAATGTATTTGTAAGTTATTATTTTGGAGGGTGGGGAACGGATTAATTCAATTCCCTTTATTTCTTATGGGAAGAATCGCTTCGACTTACAATATTTTGACTTACGATCCGTCTCTGGGAACGGATTACCAGCGTAAGTCGAGGCCCCACTGTATCTACGTGTTATGTTCACCATAACTGTTCAACTAAGCTAGTATAGTGCCCAAAGAGCATAGTGACCGCCCTGCATGACAAGTAATGCAGATGATGCCACCTCCCTCAACAAAATGGTTTCTCCCAACACTCCTTTTGTTGCTATTACACTATATATATATATATATATATATATATACACATTATATGTAAGTATCTACATTTGTGTTCACCATAGGGAACCACTAAGTTGGTATGGTGAGTGCAGACGGTAACAGGTGGCCACACAGATTCGACAGATGACACTATAGCCCTCCCTCCTTCAACATTACTCCTCCCCCCAATACAACGCACAGCACAAATTATTATTTATTTGTTTATTTATTTATTTATATCACAACAATCCTGCTATTATTAGAATCCCGGTCATTTTTATCAGTGTCAGAGGTCTTCTGTAATACAGTGGTACCTCGGAATGCGAGTGTCCCTGTATGCGAGTTTTTCGGAAGACGAGCAAGATTTCCTCGGAAAATATGTCTCGGAACGCGAGGGTTACCTCGGGACGCGAGTTTGTTGATACGCGTACAGGCCGACCTAGCGCGTGGTGGTTCAGCGATCGTCGCCTCTCCACCCCTCCGCCCCTCAGTTTACCATTGTCTCGCGCTCAGTGACTACCACACATCAATTCTTCACCTGGATTTTCAGTGTTTTGTTGGATTTTTGGTCATTTGACTATACAATTTGTTATTATATATCTCACCATGGGTCTCAAGAAAGCCATTGATAAGGTTCAACCTAAGAAAATAGCTGTGAGTAGAGGCAGTAGAGGATGTCCCTTCTTGATTAAGAAAATGTGTGAAGTATGGGAAGAACTGCAAAGTTTTGTTGAAAAAACTCACCCAGATAAAGCTGTAGCAGGCCGTTGCATTGACCTTTTAAATGATAATGTGATGTCTTACTACAGACAAGTGTTAAAATGTAGGGAAAAACAAGTGTCTTTAGACAAATTCTTAGTAAGACAAGCATGTCCTAGTGGTATGCAGGCAAAATGTGCCAGTGTGTGCATACCAGTGAAGTCCTCACTGCCTGATGTGATAATGGAAGGGGACTCCCCTTCCAAACAGTAACTCCTCTCCTCCTCCACCCTCCTCACCATCTTCCATATGCCTACAGCATTCAAGAGCAAGGTAAGTAATAACTTGAACATAGTTTTGTAGGTTTATTTAGATGAATTAGGTATAAAAATTAGTTTGATATGGGGTTTTTGGGGTAGTCAGGAACGGATTAATTCATTTCCCATTATTTCTTATGGGGAAATTAGCTTCAGAATACGAGTTTTCGGAATACGAGGCGTCTCCAGGAACCAATTAAACTCTTAAACTGAGGTATGCCTGTACTATCATCACTAAATAATACTAGTTACATATATTTTTTACATTTTTAGGCTATGCTGTAGTCACAAGCTGAACAGCAGTGCTGTGAGCTCATGCTGCATGCACCAGCCTTGGTGGTTCATTCAGTACTGAGGCTCTCACACCCAGAATGTTGCCCAAGATTTTTTTAAATGGCATCTGTTTACAAGAGCCTTGAGGAAGCTGATGTGAACCACGTGTAGCCATGGGCCTTTTAAATCTTGCATGGTACTCCTAAACATCATATGATACTGTGCCCAATTTGTTGACAGTTACTCAAAGCATCATATGATGCCTTGTGCAGTTTAAGGGTTAAAAAGTTAACATAACAGCCTGCTACAGCTTGATTTGGGTGACATTTTTCAGCAAAACTTTGCAACTCTTTCCATGCTGCACTCATTTTATTAATAAATGTGGAAGGGACATCCTCTACTCTATATCAACAACCCTCATACTATTTTCGTGTTTATGAATGATCTCTTGTTTTTCCTTTATGGTGATCCTAACATGTGCTTTCTTAGGTTGAACTTTACCACTGACTTTCTTGGGACTCATGGCGTGATATATAATAATTACTTTTATGTTCAAAAAACAAAAAAGCACAAACATAATTAAACTCTTTACAAGCACGATCATCACTAATCGGGTGGCTCTGGTAAACTGAGGCCAGGTCGGCCGTGCCACCAGAAACCACGGGATTGGTTGACCCATACGCATATCAACAAAGTTGCTTATCGAGGCAAAGGTCGTAAGTCGAGTTGCATTTTCTGGTGTAGTTTACATCGTAACTCAAAAAATTCGTAAGCAGGGGCAGTTGTAAGTCTAGGTGCCACTGTACTTGGTGCACACAACACTTCTAGGAAATCCACTTTCAACTTCCTTTATAAGCTGAACTTTTTGTTCAAAAGTCATCACAACCTGTTTTCTCTTGGCTCTACCACCTGTTGAAGCCATGAACAACAGATTTCCTGCATTTCCTGATGTCATATTACCAGGATGCAAAAAAAAAAGCATTGAATATAATGAACGCCAGTTTTTGGGTGAGACCCCGGAGGCTCCCGGAGATATCCAGACTGATATGGATATACTGTATTAGACTTTGGCATCAGTCAAGTGAATGGAGCTCTTAGGCCTACCGGGGACAATGAGCCAGAACCTGGCCCCTTCAGAAAGGCACAAGGAGCAATGACCTATAGAAATGCACGTGTGGTTTGGAGCATTCTATTTCTGTCATCGACAGGGTCATGCACCCAAAAAGGTAAGCGCCCAAAAATAAACCATATTCTGGTTAAAACTGCTACTGAAAGTCAAACGAGTGAACAGAAATCCCCAAATGAAAACAAGCAAACGAGCATGACGTCACCACGTGCTGCTCTGCTGTCTGCCCAGCTCCCTTCTCACTGGGAGGGGGGGTAGGGGGAGACCCCAGACTCCTTGTGCCGGGTATCTACACCACAGTTCTGAGGCTGGATGTCAAAACATGCAAAAAATGCCTACTGGAGGGATGGAGGGTTGCAGGCGATGAGTCACAATAACGTGGCTGAAGAATGATGACCAGACCACACACTAGAAGGTGAAGGGACGACGACGTTTCGGTCCGACCTGGACCATTCTCAAGTCGATTGTGACGAGGAAGTTGATGCAGGCAATAAATAGGCAAGAGAGAGGTGAGGAGCAAGGTAAGGTGTAGTAGAGGGGATAATAGTAGGAATAAGAACTGCAGAAGGCCCATTGGCCCATACGAGGCAGCTCCTATTATAACTACCGAATGAGAAGGGGATAGTAATAGGAATAAGAAGAGGATAGCAAGGAACGTAAGAGAAAACAATGAACAGAAAAAAGAGAGAAGAGAGAGAAAGAAAGATAAATGGAAGGGTAAGCTTATGTTAGGTCACGTTTGTTAGAAAGATTAGAGCATTTGAGTATATACTGTACTGTGAAAGGGAAGAGTCCACAGCAACAAAGCCAGGACTCAAGTTCATGTTGGGTACGTTGTGTATTAGAGCCGATTCAACAAGACGGCGTCAGTGTAGAGTAGAGGCAGGAGAGATTATTTTGGAGGAAGACCAATCAATAGGATGATTAGAATCCCTCACATGACAGAAGAGAGCACTGTTAGTGTCTGCAGACACTAACTTCTCTTGTGTTCTTTCAGTCTGTCATTAAGAGTATGGCCAGTTTCGCCAAAGTATTGGAGAGGACAAGACGAACAGGAAATAGAGTAGACACCAGCAGCATTAGAAGCAGTATGAACTAGATTGCTACGAAGTGTGTTAGTTTGTCGAAAAGCGAGCTTTATGTCTAGAGGACAAAAGGTATTAGTAAAAGTTTTGAGTTCAGATATGAAGGGAAGGCATAGTACAGTGCTACTAGTGTTGGAAGCAGGTTTAGGATAAGTGAAATTTTGTTTAGCTTGAGATGGAGGGTTGCCAGGGAGCCTTCGGGGTCTCACCCAGAAACTGACGTTTCATTACATTCAACGCTGATTTTCTGGGGAGGAGGGGGAGACCCCTTCATTTCGCCTGAGCTACTTACCCAAAGAAAAAACAAGGGACTAACCCGGGAGGTAGTTGCCACTTGCATACCAACCTGAAAGCGAAGCAACAGGCCGCAACCGCCGACCAAATGCGACACATGCCCAACTAGGGCCAGAAACATTGTCCTGGCGAGTGCTCGCTAGGCAAGCACTGGTCACAAAGCCCCAGCCAAGAGACGACGCATCCATAAAAACATTGAGCGAGGGCTCAGGTAGGCACCGAGGCACTGAACCCTGAAAACCCGAAGAGGAAGCCGACGAAGCAACAACCGACACAAGGCCCCCTGAAGGCAGAACCCAGCGATCGCGAGAGGCAGAAGGGACGTCCCTGAAGGAACCAGAACAGACAACATAGCCAAACTCGACCCGGCAGGTAGACCAACACAGAAAAGTTCAGGCTCCCGCACAAACCATCGAGCAACCGCCGAGTGACTTGAGAGCACCCCAGAAACAGTTGAATGCAGGACTGAAGCTGAAGCTGAGACTCCGGAGGAAGAGACGAGGAAGCGGTCTGAGAGTCCAACACAAGACTCAACCAAGTCTGAACATCAGAGGGAACCAGATGGGTCTTCCTCCAGTTCACTAAGAACCCAAACCCGGCGAGCTGGGAAAGCCCCAAATCCCTTGCAAGCAGACACGCGGACCGGCTGGGAGCCTACACCAACCAGTCGTCGAGGTAGGCCAGCACCCAAATCCCTAACATACGAACACGGGCCACCCCGACCCAGGTAAGGCGTGTAAACATGAGAAGAGCCAGATCCAACCCGAATGGGAGGCAACAAAAGCGGTAACTGAGATGCCCCCACAAGAAAATCAAGCCAGTCCTGGCACATCCCAATTCACCCCGGATGAATTGGGATGTGCCAATACGCGACCTGGAGGTCCAGGGGGCACCATGCAAGTGCCCGGCTCCGAAAGCAGCTGGACCTGGGACAGACTAGTCATCTGAAAGGAGGGGCAAGAAACCCAGGGGTTCAGACATGACAAGTCCAGAATGAACCGCAGGTCCACACAGTCCCGTTTCGTGGACTGGGAACAGAGAGGAAGCCCATCCGATGGATGTCATCGTTTCGACCATGCCCAAGCACAGCCACTCCAAGATGACTCAACAGAGTCATCTTGCAAGGGATTGGTGCTTGCAAGGGATTTGGTGCTTTCCCAGCTCGCCGGGTTTGGGTTCTTAGTGAACTGGAGGAAGACCCATCTGGTTCCCTCTGATGTTCGGACTTGGTTGAGTCTTGTGTTGGACTCTCAGACCGCTTCCTCGTCTCTTCCTCCGGAGTCTCTGCTTCAGCTTCAGTCCTGCATTCAACTGTTTCTGGGGTGCTCTCAAGTCACTCGGCGGTTGCTCGATGGTTTGTGCGGGAGCCTGAACTTTTCTGTGTTGGTCTACCTGCCGGGTCGAGTTTGGCTATGTTGTCTGTTCTGGTTCCTTGTCTGATAGGATGGATTACGAGAACTTTCAAATGCAGGGATCCCATCACAATGGTTGTACTCTTCAAGTCACTTGTGTTGTCCCGTCTTGAGTACTGCTCAGTACTCACTTCCCCCTTCAGAGCAGGAGAGATTGCTGAAATAGAGGGAATACAGAGAACATATACGGCACGCATAGACGAGGTAAAGCACCTAAATTATTGGGATCGTCTCAAAGCTCTCCAAATGTACTCACTAGAAAGAAGACGAGAGAGATATCAAATAATATACACCTGGAAGATACTGGAGGGCCCAGTACCAAATCTGCACAGTAAAATAACGACGTACTGGAGTGAACGATATGGAAGAAAATGCAGAACAGAACCAGTGAAGAGCAGAGGTGCCATAGGCACAATCAGAGAACACTGTATAAACATCAGAGGTCCGCGGTTGTTCAACGTCCTTCCAGCAAGCATAAGAAATATTGCCGGAACAACCGTGGACATCTTCAAGAGGAAACTAGATTTATTCCTCCAAGGAGTGCCGGACCAACCGGGCTGTGGTGGGTATGTGGGCCTGCGGGCCGCTCCAAGCAACAGCCTGGTGGACCAAACTCTCACAAGTCAAGCCTGGCCTCGGGCCGGGCTTGGGGAGTAGAAGAACTCCCAGAACCCCATCAACCAGGTATCAACCAGGTATCAACCAGAGTGCAGGAAAGGAGGCCTGCCCCACTAGTCCTGAACTCCCCGAAGGAGAAGGGGCCACCCAACGCCCCCCCCCCTTGCCCCATCAATGGGGCGAGCCGCGATAGGGCCAACATCCCTTGCAAAAACCCCACTTACACGCAGAGCGATCACCACACCGATCAGACGAACACAGGTCCGATGGTGGCGCCAGCTCGAAAACTGGCACCACCGGCCTAACATGACGAGAGGAACCCCGAGTCTTGGCACCACCTCTCCGGGAACCCCCTCCCCTCCTTGGGCCTCCCGGAGAACCAACAAGTCCAACATCGGACAGCAACTAGAAGAGGCTGCCTGCAGGTACTGTAGAAACTCACTAATGCGGGATCCGCCAATTCGGAAAACGCCCTAATCCGGCAAAAATCGTGGCCAGATAAAGTTATCTCCCTATCCGGCCAAACTGTTTATAGAAGCCAGACTGGCGGATATTTGGCCGGATCAGCGTATAATGATAGAGAGTTTGATACCTAAAAATCTCTCCAAAACCAAGGGTCGACTTGCCACCGAATATAAAATGTGAACCTTTACCACTGAGAGATAAGCCCGGCCTAACACTCTTTGTACACCACCACCAGGAAGAGAGGGAGTCATGAAGGGAGGGAGGAAGTCATGAAGGGGAGGGAGGGAGTCATCCTCACTGCTGTTCTTCCTCCCACACTCACTTCCTCACCCCCCCACATCCCATACACTCTCTTTGCTCCACTGGTCACATAGCCTGCCTGCCTGCCTCCCTCCCTCCCTGCCTGTCTTCCTCCCTTTCTGCCTGCCTGCCAACCTCCCAGTCTCTCCCTCCCTCCCTGCCTACCTACCTCCTTCCCTCTCTGCCTACCTACCTCCTTCCCTTCCTGCCTACCTCCCTCCCTCCCTCCCTGTCTGTCTGCCTGCCTGCCTGCCTCCCTCCCTCCCTGTCTGCCTGCCTGCCTGCCTCCCTCCCTCCCTCAATCCCCCTGCCTGCCTTCCTCCCTTCCACCCTGCATGCCTGCCTTTCCCTCCCCCCTGCCTGCCTGCCTGCCTGCCTGCCTGCCTGCCTGCCTGCCTGCCTGCCTGCCTGCCTGACGTTAATCCAGAAAACGTGCTAATCCGGCTGGGGATCCTTCCCATATAGTCCGGATTAGCAGGTTTATGCAGTACTGCCCAACCACAGACTCTGCAAACAGCAAAGGACAAAAAGGTGAAGAAAACCTAAGAGCCAAGGCCCAAGCAGATTCGAAGGAGGAAGCGAGAACCACCTGCTGACACACGAGACTCGAAGCGAAAAACAGACACACTACATTCCGCAGGATCGTTGCAAACAGCATAAAAAAACGCGTTGCTGAGATCCAGGCACAAGACCCAGGAACAGCCCCAAGCACTTCCACATCCTCAAGCCAATCCGAGGATAGCTTCAAGAGAAAAAAGAACTGCAAGACCGTAGACAACAGGCCACGAGCATGCAAGTCCTCAGCAACCAGTGCAGCTGAAAGGGAGGGAACCTGCACGTGGAGCTGCACTACACCAATATTCTGAGGAAGGGCAAGGGTAAAAAAGCATGCATTGAGGTGCTCAAACTTGCCCCCCCCCCCCCCCCCCCCCCCAGGTAAACCTGGACCACCATTAGCACCTTGCGCCATTCAAGCGTGCGGGAAAGACAGAAAGTATGGCAAGCCTCCAACAAAAACAAGGGGCAGTTCGCTAGCCAGGATGACTCCGGGACCTCATAACGAACCAGGTAAAGAGATGAAGACCCAAACCTGAATGAAGACGGATTCATGATGGAGGCAGAATCCGGGTCCTGGAGGAGGTAAGCTGCAATGGCTTCCTGCACCTCATGAGGCGGGATGCGGGAAGCCGATAACCTCTGGAAGTATGTGACCAATGGACCCGAAGGGACACCAAACTCGAAGAGGGATTGACACAAAACCAACTCGTACGCAGAGGGGGAGGGGGGGAAGAAAACCCCACTCCTAGTAACAACAAGCCCCGCTCCAAGGGTAAAAAAAAAACAAGCGGGGTCCAATAGGGCCCCAAAGCCCCCCAAGTCAACCCCTTCCCAGCCCAGGAAACCTCCACATCAGGACCTGGGGCCGAGTCGTCCTCGAAAGTCCCAGCCTGAAAAGAAAAACCGGAGCAGCCGGAAAGGCAGGAAGGAATGGGAACCACTGGTCAGACCCAGATGCCACAGCAGGAAGAACCAACTCAAATGCCTCCATCGCCAGCCCAGAAGGGGCATCCTCCAAGACTGGCCAAGTCTCAAAACCAGCTAAACCCTGCTCCGACCCCAAAGCCCTTAGACACTTCGGAGCCGGAAGCAGGGCAGAGGGGGGGTGGCCAGAATAAACCACAGTTGGGGAAGAACGAGGGAGCGTGGACAGAACCAGAGTCGAGGTGACTACCACCCCCAAGTACAGGGGTACCTCGGTTTAAGAGTAATCCGTTCCTGGAGACGGCTCGTAACCCGAAAACTCGTAAACCGAAGGTAATTTCCCCAAAAGAAATAATGTGAAATGAATTAATCCATTCCTGACTACCCAAAAACCTCACTTCAAACTAAATTTTATACCTAATTCATCAAAATCTACACTACAAAACTACGTTCAAGTTATTACTTATCCTTACTGATGACTACTGTTGGCGTATGGAAGATGGTGAGGAGAGGGGAAGGAGGGGAGATATTACTGTTTGGAAAGGGAGTTCTCTTCCATTATAACATCAGGCAGTGAGGACTTCTCTGGTGCGCACTCTCTGGCACGTTTTGCCTGCATACCACCTGGACCTGCTTGTGGCTCACTGCTTGCTTGTCTTACTAAGAATCTGTCTAAAGACACTTGTTTTTCTGAACATTTTAACACTTATCTGTAGTAAGATATAACATTGTCATTTAAAAGATCAATGCAATGGCCTGCTACAGCTTTATCTGTGCGAGTTTTTTCAACAAAACTTTGCAGTTCTTCCCATACTTCACACATTTTCTTAATGAGGGAGGAACATCCTCTGCTCACAACTATTTTCTTAGGTTGAACCTTACCACTGGCTTTCTTGGGACCCATTGCGAGATATATAATAACAACATTTATGTTCAAATGGCCAAATATCCAACAAAACACTGTAAATCCTAGTGAAGAATTGAGGCGGGATAGTCACTGGGCGCGAGGCACTGGTAAACTGAGCGGCGATTGCCGTGCCACCACGCGCTAGTCGGCCCGTACGCGTATCAACACCCTCGTATCCCGATACAAATTTTCTGAGCAAATCCTGCTCGTAACTAAAAAAAAACTCGTAACCAGGGGCGCTTGTAAGCCGAGGTACCACTGTATGGGTCTCTATAACCAAAACGGGGCAGCCATCAAAAGAGCGCATTGCAGCAACCTAAACTGTGCATGCAATGCCTGAGCTGCCTGCACCCAAATAGAATCATCAGTGGACTGGGTGAACTGAGTCACAAACAGGTTACAAAACTTGCAGAACTCTGGGTCAAAGGTGTCACCAATCTAACAGGCAGCACAACGGAGGCAAACATGGCGAGAGTCACCCAGAGACAAGGAGACAGAGCAACCCCCCTCAAACTCGCACAAAGTGAGAGGGGACCCAGGGGTCGCATCTGTTAACCCCAAGTGCCCCACGGGGATTCCCAGGGCCCTTAGACTGGTATCACTAAGGAAAGCCCAGGCAGGGTACTGCGAACCGGCACCCAAGTCTACCAAGAAAACCACTAAATGCTAAACCCTCGGGACATGTTCACTCACCGGGAACTAGTGGAGGTACCACTAAGACTTAATGGTAATAACCGGATATAAGGGGCAACCCCCCACCAGGCTGGGAAACAAAAGAAAAACCCCGCAAGAGGACACGTACCCAGGCGGAACAGAGCCGGCCGCTATGAGAGGTGATAATTAACGGTGCAGTTCCAGTGCAAACTACCCATTCTCAAAGGCAACCAAGGGTGCAGATAACACCCCAGCACACTAAGGGTGGCAGATCACCAAGTAGCAAAAGACCAAGCACAGGTAGATCCCAAGGTGACTTGTGGAAGTTGGCCCTAAGTCCCAAGGGCAGTACTTACTCCTGGCTCACACACCACCAAAGAACAGCACCACACCATAAGGCACAGAGCTAGAGGACAAATCTGGAGCCAGAGTCGCACGACCGTTGCCTATCACATCAGCTTACAAACTGGGGTCTGGGGCTCCCCTTTCCCCCTTCTTGGGAAGGGTGGAACTGCATAGACAGCGGCGCAGCACATGGTGATGTCATGCTCATTTACTCGTTTTCATTTAGGAAGTTCTGTCCACTCATTTGACTTTCAGTAGCAGTTTTAACCAGAATAGGGGTTTGTTTTGGGGCGCTTACCTTTTGGGTGCCTGATCCGGTCGATGGCAGACATAGAATGCTCCAAACCACATGTGCATTTTTATAGCCCATTGCTCCTCGTGCCTGAGGGGGCCAGGTTCTGACTTGTGGTCTCTGGTAGGCCTAAGTACTCCATTCTGAGTACTTTTTGACATACTTTTTGAGTAGCATTTTGACTGATGCCAAAGTCAAATATATATCCATATCAGCCTGGATAGCTCCGAGAAGCCGAAGGGTCTTTCCCAAAAAATATGCCCAGATATAAAATGGTAAGAGGGGAAAAGTCTTTGCACACCGTGGTCAGCCACAAAAACAATACAGGGTTGTCGAGCAGGTGCAGAGGTTGCGCTGCTGCAACGCAGTGGTCGGATGTGAAACTACATAAGCCTCTCATGAGATGAGGCGCCGCTTGGAACCAGACAGCAAACGAATAGATGGAATAAATGAAAGATTGAGGTCCAGCAGTTAGGCTGGGGAGTGTAACATTCCAGAGCTGGGTAAATATTCTGAGAAACATCCCAGAGCTGGGTTAATATTCTGACAAACATCCCAGAGCTGGGTTAATATTCTGACAAACATCCCAGAGCTGGGTTAATATTCTGACAAATATCCTAGAGCTTGGTTAATATTCTGACAAACATCCCAGAGCTTGGTTAATATTCTGACAAACATCCCAGACCTTGGTTAATATTCTGACAAACATCCCAGAGCTGGGTTAATACTCTGACAAATATCCTAGAGCTTGGTTAATATTCTGACAAACATCCCAGAGCTGGGTTAATACTCTGACAAATATCCTAGAGCTGGGTTAATATTCTGACAAACATCCCAGAGCTGGGTTAATATTCAGACAAATATCCTAGAGCTGGGTTAATATTCTGACAAACATCCCAGAGCTGGGTTAATATTCTGACAAACATCCCAGAGCTGGGTTAATATTCTGACAAACATCCTAGAGCTGGGTTAATATTCTGACAAACATCCCAGAGCTGGGTTAATATTCTGACAAACATCCCAGAGCTGGGTTAATATTCTGACAAACATCCCAGAGCTGGGTTAATATTCTGACAAACATCCCAGAGCTGGGTTAATACTCTGACAAACATCCCAGAGCTGGGTTAATATTCTGACAAACATCCCAGAGCTGGGTTAATATTCTGACAAACATCCCAGAGCTGGGTTAATACTCTGACAAACATCCCAGAGCTGGGTTAATACTCTGACAAACATCCCAGAGCTGGGTTAATATTCTGACAAACATCCCAGAGCTGGGTTAATATTCTGACAAACATCCCAGAGCTGGGTTAATATTCTGACAAATATCCTAGAGCTGGGTTAATATTCTGACAAACATCCCAGAGCTGGGTTAATATTCTGACAAATATCCTAGAGCTTGGTTAATATTCTGACAAATATCCTAGAGCTGGGTTAATATTCTGACAAATATCCCAGAGCTGGGTTAATATTCTGACAAACATCCCAGAGCTGGGTTAATATTCTGACAAACATCCCAGAGCTTGGTTAATATTCTGACAAACATCTGAGATATGGGTTAATTTACTGACAAACATCGCAGAGGACAGAACTTCAGTACAGTATTGAGCAAACAAACTTTTGAACATGACAGAGATGCCAAACACAATCTTGGGAATTAGGAACCTCCCTGATGAACATGTACAGAGAAAGATGATAAAGACAATCCATGGAATTAGGAACGTCCCTGATGAAGAGATTAAAAACTTTCTTTACATTCTTTATAAAGGTTAAGAATAAGTAGGGGAGAAGACTCGGGTATACAAAGTTTAAAAATAAAGAGTATAAGGACATGAACTTGTAAGCTGTACCCTACAGTACGAACTCACAAAACCAATCCTTTACTTCCTTACTTATAGTGTAGATATGTTACTTTAAAACAGAGATGTAGAGCAAATATGCATTTATAAACACTTCAAACACAAGAGTAACAACATGGGACCGGTACCATATTTTTTGAATTGGCAGAACTCGACAATCAAAGTACAGTACATGCATTACATTTATTAAAACACAGGAAATGGGACAATACACTACCAAGGAATAACATATCGCTCACCATTAATGACAGTATTCCAGTCACAGAGATATAATGGAGGTAAATAACCCCACACAGTGAGTTGGACTCCTCACCAGCACACACCACACACCCGCAGCATGTGAAGTCTCACTCCTCCCTCTCTGTCCTCGTATAGTGCTGGGACGCTACTCTCACGAAAACGTGTGGGAAAACTTAATACACACAATCATACACATTTACTAATGTTCAATTTAACATACTCTCACATTACTGGAGTGACAAGACACAGGAATACAAAGGTTAAGAATAAAGAGAGACAAGGCTCAGGAACACAAATGTTACAAGTAAAGGGAGACAGAAGACTCGGGTACACAAAGGTTATGAGTAAGGGGAGACAAGACTCAGGAACACAAAGGTTACGAGTAAGGGGAGACAAGACTCAGGAACACAAAGGTTACGAGTAAGGGGAAACAAGATTCAGGAACACAAAGGTTACGAGTAAGGGGAGACAAGCCTCAGGTACACAAAGGTTACCAGTAAGGGGAGACAAGACTCAGGTACATAAATGTTACAAGTAAGGGGAGACAAGACTCAGGTACACAAAGGTTACGAGTAAGGGGAGACAAGACTCAGGTACACAAAGGTTATGAGAAAGGGGAGACAAGACTCAGGAACACAAAGGTTACGAGTAAGGGGAAACAAGACTCAGGTACATAAATATTACAAGTAAGGGGAGACAAGCCTCAGGTACACAAAGGTTACGAGTAAGGGGAGACAAGCCTCAGGTACACAAAGGTTACCAGTAAGGGGAGACAAGACTCAGGTACACAAAGGTTATGAGTAAGGAGAAACAAGACTCAGGTACACAAAGGTTATGAGTAAGGAGAGACAAGACTCAGGTACACAAAGGTTATGAGTAAGGAGAGACAAGACTCTGGTACACAAAGGTTACGAGTAAGGAGAGACAAGACTCTGGTACACAAAGGTTATGAGTAAGGGGAGACAAGACTCAGGTATATTAATACACTCACCAACAAACGTCAGCAATAATTGTTATGAGCCACCAGTCCCTCATAATATCCACCCCACCCAGTATGAGAGTTATAGTATTCCATACTTATACCCTGTTTGGACTGGCTTATAACCCATTAATATGCAATACAGTATGTGTAGTTAGGTAGGAAGTACAGTGGAACCTCGAATAATGAATTTAATTCATTCTGGCACCGTGGTCGTCATGTGAAACTGACGTCATTCAAAACGAAGTTCCCCACTGAAAATAATGTAAAGAGAAATATTCCGTTCTACCATCGAAAAACATCAGTATGACATTCGATGTTATAAATAATGGAGTAGCTTACCTCACATACACTGAACAAACCTTTATGACATTTTTCTTTCTTCAAATTTGTTCATTTTTTTTTTGTGTGTATAGCAAAAGGTTCGTTCGGTGTTTGTCAGGTAGGCTGCTCCATGTTTCTTAAAAAAAATGAAAAAAAAAATGAAGAATTTTGAAAAACAGAACAAATGTCAAAAAAAGATTCATTCGGTGTTCGGCAGGTAGGCTGCTCCATGTTTCTTAAATAAAAAAAATAAAAATAAAAAAATAAAACAGTTGAAACACTTTGAAAAATGGACAAATGCCATAAGGGTTCGTTCAGTGTTTGTCGGGTAGGCTGCTCCATTATGACAATCTTTCCGTGTTTCAAATGTGTTCCATTTGTTTTGTATTTTTCATTTATTTCTCAATAATGGAGCAGCCTACCCGACAAACGCTGAACGAACTTATATGGCATTTGTCCGTTTTTCAAAGTGTTTCAACTTTTTTTTTGTTTTTTTTTATTAAAGAAAGATGGAGCAGCCTACCTGACAAACAACAAACCAACCTTTTTGACATTTGTTCTTTTTTTTAATTAATTTCGTTTTTTCTACAAAAAAGTCAATGCTTTACAACATCCCAGCATCAATAGCATCATTAACCCTTGAGCCGCTAAGGGTCAACACCCACAGGCGCAACAAAAAAATAAATCCAAAAAATTCTTTCATCTTATAAGTGTTCATTTGTGTTCCATGGTCACAGAAAAATAACAAAAAAATCGTAGGTGGCATATTTTGGTCACAATCGGGTGGGGAAGTCTGGCAAAAAAGAAGGGTTGACAGAGCATGCAGTTGCCAGACGAGGTCTGCTCTGCCCAAGCTGTCAGGCGGGGTGTTGCCACAAAGATATTATTACCTAATTATTTCAATGTTCCTGATTGATTTTTTCTTTGTTGTTTTGCAGTACTATTATTCAATAGTGTGTATTGTGATATATTTATATAATAAAATGTGTGAACCATCGCTCTACTCAAAATTATGGTGTGCATATTAGTGATTCAATTATTATGTTCATAAAACAATAAACAAATAGTTTTGCTGTTATTATACAATATGCACAGGTTATATAAAGGTATCTGCATGTTTTACTCACCATAACGAACCACTAAGTTGGTATTGTGAGTCAAAATGCAACGAGGAGTGACCGCCACAAACCAGCCAGCCACTCGCTGCCACTCCCTCCCTCAACAACACCTCACTTGTCCACATTCTCCTCCCACGCTACTGTTTTTGCATTTATTCACTATACACAGACTTTATATATAAGTATTTACATGTTTTGTTCACCATAACTGTACATCTAAGCATGTATGGTGATTAAAGGCAATAAGACGTAGCTACTCACACAGTCAGCTGGTGGCGGTTGCTTTCACTGGTTTAAGGCCAGATGCACTAATATTTCTCCTCCAACAATACTGTTTGTGGTGTTATTACACTATATACACATATTATATATAAGTATCTACATGTTTTATTCACAATATCTGTACAATTAAGCTGGTATGGTGCCCAAAGACAATAGTGGGCACCAGTAAACAACAAGACATGTCTTGCAGACGACGCACCTCCCTCACCAAAATGGCGGCCCCAACATACTTCTATTGCTGTTATTACACTCTATACACACGTTATATATAAGTATCTACATTTCTGTTCACCATAGTGAACCACTAAGCTGGTGTGGTAAGTCCAGTCAATAAAAAGTTGGCCACACACAGTCAAAAGCCAAAGCCACAACCCTCCCTCCCTCAACATTACTCCTCCCACCATGGAGCAAAGTGCTAAATATCACCACAATCCTGCTATTATCAGAATCCTGGTCAGTTTGATCACAGTCAGGGGGGGGTCTTCTGTAATACTATCATCGCTAAATAATAGCATGAACATATATATTTTGACATTTTTAGGCGATGCTGTGGTCACAAGCTGAACAGTGGTTCTGTGAGCTCATGCCGCATGCGTGAGCCTTGGTGGCTTGCTCAGTACTGAAGCTCTCACACCCAGGAATGTTCGCCAGGATTTTTTTTCTAGGTGGTGTCTGTCAACTATCGGTAGTGGATCTTCTTGAGGTTATCTTGAGATGATTTCGGGGCTTTTAGTGTCCCCGCGGCCCGGTCCTCGACCAGGCCTCCACCCCCAGGAAGCAGCCTGTGACAGCTGACTAACACCCAGGTACCTATTTTACTGCTAGGTAACAGGGGCATAGGGTGAAAGAAACTCTGCCCAACGTTTCTCGCCGGCGCCTGGGATCGAACCCAGGACCACAGGATCACAAGTCCAACGTGCTGTCCGCTCGGCCGACCGGCTCCCTATATGCACTATATGCATATATGTCTGTGTCTCCCTATATGTCTGGATGCACTATAGCTGCCCCCCTATCCTATGCGGGGTGTTTAAATTAAGGCACTAAACACTAAAACAGCTATTAATGTATAATGCTAAACAAAGAAAAATAATTTATTTGCATCGTCGGAGGCGTCCGAGAATCTACGAGAAGCAGCGCAGCCCCACCTTGTGGTGTTGACATTATTCAAACGAGCGCTCGCCTAACAAGACAAATTGTCGGCGATCGGGGCGTTCGTTAACCAAATTGCTCGCCATTTGAGGCGGTCGTCACTCAAGGTTCTACTGTAATGGATTTATAAGTGTTTCAGGTTCTCCAAACAACAGGGATCAATAAAAACTCCATGATTTGCTCATCATCAGCTTTACTTAACTGCCTGAAGAACAAGAAGGTGAGAACTACTCAGGTGTAGCTCATTAACTGATTAGATCAGATAAACTTTAATGATACTATTAAATCTATCAGAATAGATAAAAACAATCACCAAAGCACCAGACAGATGCTCACTAAACTAGCTTATACCAATGATAAGTAAGATCTCATTCAATCAGCTACAAATATAAAACCAACCTTTATATTAATGAGTGCCTTACCAAGCAGCGGTGATCCTCCTCTACAGACTGCATCATGTTCACAAACAAAACCTAAATTTTATCAAGCAGTGCTACACTAGTAATGGAACAATCATTGCTAAGAAAGAACAGGCAAAAGACGTGAAATAAAAAGTGCCCAACAATTTCTTTGTTTATTGTGACATAACTGGAAGCCAGCAAACTTCCAATGTCATTGCTGAAACTAACACATGAGTGACCAAGCCTTACCTAGCCTAACCATATTTAAATTTAGTTTTTTTATATGTTTATATCAATTAATAAATGCTTTTTGAACAAATCCACAAGGGCCGTGACGAGGATTCAAACCTGCGTCCAGGAGCATCCCAGTCACGGCCCTTGTGGATTTGTTCATTTGATGCATCACGTTAGTGTGATTTCCGTGTGAAATGCTTCTTTTTTTTATATAATTGGCTTCAAATACATATAATTTACCCTCTTATAAGTATTACTACAATGACTTTAATTTTATAAAACGTAATAATTTTTTGAATGCTTTGAATCACAAATACGTTATGTGGAATAATTCCATCTAGACTGGAAGACTAGAATATGTCTAGTTATCAGATTCTTACCTTACAATATTTGCAACTTACCCATTTATCTGTTGATACTAACACTTCAATTTCCCAAAATGTTATAAATCTTGAACTCTTAACCTGTCAAATTATCTGAATGTTTAATTCATTACTTTGTGAATTAAAAATTAATAATTTAATTTCTTACTTATATATGTGCCCATTAATATTAGCTACTAATCTTCTTTGTTGTCTAATATTCCAATATTGTTAATGGATCCTTAAGCTTTAAGTACATCAGTGTTTCCAGCCCATATGTGTTTGTTTCTATTGCATACCCTTATCCAACTTGTCTTATTACCATATCATATTACTGTTTTGAATCTAAATCCATTTGTTTTGAATCTAAATCCATTTGTTTATTCATAATCTTAATCCAATTGTCTAATTCTCACTTTGTTCTCTCTTTTTTTTTTGGCCTGTGTATTGCTTGTTTATATTACATATCCTTGCCCATCTTGTATTATTACCATATAATATTCATGTATTGCAATATTAAATTAATTCTTAACTTAAATAATTATTTGTATTCCATTTGATTAATTATTTGAATCTCAATTTGTTTACTCTAAAAATCTTAATTTGATTAATTATCTAATTTCCCATTCTTCTGTTCTTTATTATTTTTACTTTTATATCTGCTAAATTTTATTACTTATATACAGTATCTGATAAATTTTATTACATATCTGCTGAATAATACTTACAATCACTTCTCTATTCTTGCATTTTTTCTTTTCAAATACAGTGCATCATCACTCTAACGAACCCCGCTTTAACGAATTGCCAGATGGTCCGAAAGAATTGTATTTGACACTAAATGTTCAGTGGAACATACAAAAATTCATTTGTGTTGTTCCACTGATGATGATGACCTAGTCCGGCATGGCAGGGCTGTGAGAGCTATGTACTGTACACACTCTCCACATCATTCACTTCAATATCCGTATCACTAGTATCAGACACCTGTGTAAGATCTTTTTCCAAATTTGGGTTATCAAAATCATTGGCATGCTCATCTTCAAGCAATATGCCGTGTATTCCAACATCAGATGGGTTTTCTTAAAAAACATGGCCGACTAGCGATTGGGAGCTCGATATGGATGAATATGACATGGTTGCTACCTTGAACATGAGCCTGCCCATGACCATGGGGAATGCTGGGAATTTTTTTCAATCTCACAAACACCTCAGGAATCCATCTTGTACCCAAGTCAACACTGTGTTGGACAAGTGTTTGGGAGCCAGAGGCGCGTGTGCCACCCATTGTTGCTCACTCAGTACTAACCCAGCCAGCAGCCCTAGGGTATTCTGGGAATTTTTTCCAAGATGGCTGCCTCTGACTGGAGGTCCTAAGAGTCCATTTCGTACCCAACCTACCGCAAGCGCGTTTCAATCGTGTACGAAAAAAATAAAAAATACTTTTGTCGGTTGGCACAATAATTGGCGAATGGCATTTGTCGTTTGGTGCAGTGCAGTGGTTAAGGTGTTATGCGCACCCCCCCTGATCTAGCAAAATTAGGCACTATTTGTATTTCAGAGGGTTAATACACTCAACATAACTGGTTAATGACACCATGATAAACCCTTAAACTGCGCAACACGTCATATGATGTGTTGAGTAACTTGCTGTAAATTGCGCATCACGTCATATGATGTGATGGAATAACGCAGAAGATTTGAATGGCCAGCGGGGTAGGGGGGGGCCCCCCATACGCTGCCCAGGGGCTATAGTAAACAGCTGCCATTTTGTAAAAAATCCAGCTCACGTTACCAACGCATGGGAGGTCTCCAATTACCCAGCGGTCACCATGGTGAACGCACGGCCAAATGCCTCCCGAGCACGCACCACGCAATCACTTACTCAAAAGCAAATAACTAGTGAATTATTTTCTGATGGTGAGGAAAGTGATTTTGATGACCCTGACATTGATAAGAACTACAGACAATTGACCAATGATAGTAGCACAGACAGTGAATATGAGATACAGCCTCCTCCCATGGTGAGGCCTACATGCTCACCCGTGCCTCCTTGCCCAGTGTCTACTCCAATTCACCCATGACCACACAGTTCTTGTGCTTATTTAGAGTATGAGGATATTTTGGGCGATGAGTCAGAGGAAGGTGACTCATTTTCTGGTTTTAGTGAAGTGGATTCAGAGCATAGTGTTACTGTGCCTGTTGCTAGTACCAGTGGTGATATCGGGCAAGAATTTGTCACGTCAGCAGCGTCTCGCCCAGCCAAGTGCCGTCGCATGGCACCACATGAGGAACCAAGACCCTCATGTTCACATGATTTCACCTCACGTTCACATAGCGGCAATACTTTGTGTAGACGGGCTTCAGCTCCTGGTCCATGGTGTGCAATGCTTCCTTGCTGTCGTGCCGCTGTTGCGCCTCGCAGGACACCAGGTGTCCTTGTGTGGAGTGATGGTAACGATTTTATTCCTCTAATTCCTGCCTTTGACAATAAAGAAGTTGGGATTACAGACCTTTTCCCTGATAATGGTGAGGACATGTATGAAATGGATTACTTTAGAGCATTTTATGATGAGCCGCTCACGGAATATATTGTACACCAAATGAACCTTCATGCGACTCATCTCATTGGAAAAGAGATAACAGAATATTCACGATTGCAGCATTGGAAAAACACTACTGTAGGTGAAATGTATGTATTTTTGGCAATAAGTATGTTGATGAAACATTGTGTCAAACACGCTATCACATATTATTGGAGCAAAGACCAGACTATTCCAACACCTTTCTTCGGGAAATATATGTCCTGAGACAGGTTTCAGATACTCCTCAGGTGTCTTCATTTTGCAAGTAATGAGGACCGGACAGAGGATGATAGACTTTGGAGAGTCAGGCATTATATGAATGAAGTGATCGGAAAGTTCAGAGATTTCTACATACCAGCACAGAAACTGGTCATTGACGATTCCCTTGTGCTTTTCAGAGGACGTGTTGCATTCAAGCAGTATATTCCCTCCAAAAGCAACAGATTTGGATTGAAATTCTTTGTTTCAGATACTCCTCAGGTGTATCTGAAACAAAGTGTGTTACACACGATTCTGTATTCTGCTAGCGATGTAGACATTCCCGGTAACGACCAACATGGTTTCTCAGGTAGTGTGGTAAAGTCACTGATGGTACCATGGATGAACAAGGGCCACATTTTATACACGGATAATTGTTATACAAGTCCCTTGCAAGATAGGTTCTTGATTAAAAATAGAACTGGATTGTTTGGTACAGTAAAGCCAAGAAGAAGGGAAATGCCAGTGTTTGACAATAAACTTGAAGTTTGTGACTGCCAGCTAAGAAAAAGTGATCAAATACACTCAGTTAGGTGGAAAGACAAGAGAGAAGTGAACTTGCTGACAACCGTTCATTATGGTAGAATGATGAACAGTGGCAAGGTGAACCGAGTAACGCAAGAACCAGTATATAAGCCAGATTGTGTTCTTGACTATAATATCAACATGCGTTTGGTTGATAAATCTGACATGATGGTGGGCACTGTCGAGTGTGTGCGGAAAACATTGAAGTGGACGAAAAAAACAGCGTTGAATGTAATGAAACGCCATTTTCTGGGTGAGTCCCGGAGGCTCCCCGGAGCTATCCATGGCTAATATGGATATTCTAACTACTTTGCATCAGTCGATGTGGGTGGAGTTCTAGCCTACCGGGGACCACGCGCCAGAACCTGGCCCCCTCAGAGAGGCACGGGGAGCAATGGCCCATAGAATGCACATGTGATTTGGAGCATTCTATATCTGCCATCGACCGGGACAGGCACCCAGAAAGGTAAGCTCCACAAAACAAACCCCTATTCTGGTTAACAACAAAAATTAACAAACGAGTGGACAGAACTCCCCAAAGAAAAACGAGTAAACTAGCATGACGTCACACCAGCCGCGCCGCATGTCTGCGCAGCTCCCCCCTCCCCGGGAGGGGGAAGGGGGAGCCCCAGACCCCCGCGCCGGCTATCCACACCTCAGTTCCGAGGCTGGATATCAAAACCACGAAAAACCGCCGACCGGAGGGCGGGAGGGATGCCGGGGAGCCTCCGGGACTCACCCAGAAAATGGCGTTTCATTACATTCAACGCTGGTTTTCTGGGGGAGCCCCTACGGCTCCCCGGAGCTACCTCACCAAAGACTACCTAAGAAAACAAGGGGACATACCCGGGAGGCGGTCGGTGAACCACTCCTCAACACGAAGTCAAGACAACAACCAAAATGGCCCCTCCGGAAAGCAGCAGGCACAACATTCGCCAGAAAAAGGGAGAACGGCCACAGACGAAGAAAACTATGACCAAGATCATAGGAGCCAAGAAACCACTGCGCCTGAGAAGGGCAGGAAGCACTGCCACACAACCCCCAGAGGCCAATGCCAAAAGAGCCGAGGCAAAGCAAACCTGGCCCCGAGGAGCCACAACCACCAAGGAGAAGAAAAACAGGAGAGCACGCAGTCCAAAGACCTGGACAGCACAGGCAGTGCAGAAACAGGCCGGAGGTGAAACAATGCACGATACAGCCTGCGAAACGGCACAGAAGGAACATTTATACCGAAAGCTAGCAGCAGAAACCAAGGTGCAAGACCCAGGAACAGTCCCAAGCGCCTCTACACCTTCTGCAAGCCAATCCTATGACAGCCCCAGGAGGGAAAAGAAAACGCAGGACCAAAACCAAAATGCCACAAGCGTGCAAGGCCACCACCACAAGTGCAGCCGACAGGGAAGGAACCTGCATAAGGAGCCGCCCCGCACCAACCCCCGGCAGAAGGGCAGGAGCGAAGACTCGGGAAAAGGAGCAAAAGCGCCCACAGGAAAACGAGGAGATATATGCACAAAAGAACCAGAAGGCCAAACATCCAGAAACTGCCGTGAAGAGGACCCACAAGCCCTAGAAAGGACCGGAGGGAAGCTCAACCGAATGACGACAGACGTACCAGAAAAAGGGAAAGAGCTGACTGGGGTTAGAAGACACAGAATTGCACTTTCCGACTCATTATTCCTGCCCTTACATTCTCCGCCGTACATGTACGTTTACAGCAGAGTGAAGGAGGAGGGGCCCACTGGGAAGTGTGTCAAGGAAAACCCAGCACAAAGGCGCCGCCAGAGTAGCAGGCGCCGGCCCCGTCAACGAGAGGAGCAGCCGTGTCATCACCGGCTGCATCCTCTCTATATGGTGTGGGTGCCAGAAGCCACGGAGCGACCGGGGACAAGGAAGAAAGAAGTCGTTGACGGGTGTCACGCACCCCAACAGATGACCCATGCAGTATATGGCGCTAGGACTGTCCTGCGCTGGTCGGACCGACTGACATGTCAACGTCACACAGTGGGTGTTGAACTCCCCTCTGTTTATCCGCTTTCTCCTTTCCCACGGCAATTGGGTGCAGCAACCAAGGCTACCCCAAAACAGTCCCAAACCTTCGAAAACAAAAGCAGCAAACAAAGAACGAAGGCACAAAAACTCCGTCGCACCCGAGACCAAAAGTCATGCAGAACCCCAAGAAGAGGGGGACATGACTGAGAAGGCCCGTCCTGGAAAAAGGTGCGAAGACTGTAGAAAACACCCACCGACAGGACGGAAACAACGGGCACGCTGGACAAGGAAACCGAGCCCAGGGAGGGACCGATGCCCACAAGCACGTGCGGAGCGGGGACGGAAAACCCCACCACACCACAAAACCGTAAGCCTGGCCCAGAGGGGTAGAAAAACCCGGCGGGGACCACACGGGGCCGAAGGCCCCTTATGTTAGCACCACCCCCAGCCCGGGAACCCACCCTGCAGGCCCCGGGCCGAGCTGTCCCCTCAAAGCCCACGTCAAGAAAACCCCGGGGCAGCCGTGAAAAAACACAAGGAAGGGAGCCCACTAGGCTCCGGAACGTGAACGGAAACGGAGGAAAAAGCGAGGGGCGAGACGAGACCCAAGCTCATCCCCAACCAGCACAATGAGGCAAGGACAAAACAGAATCCAAGGAACCTGGAAAACCAGGCCCAGCACAGCAAGACCGACAAGGAAGGAGGGCCCCAAAAGGAGCACGGAAGGGCCGAACAGAATGCCACAACCAACCCCGACACACAGCTGCAGTACCAAAAACGCCGCAGCAAAACGTCCCCACACCCCCGAGGGAGCGACAGAGAGATAGATATAAATCGTACACGAGCGGCACACAAGGGGACACAGGCGGAAACCGAGCACCCAACCGAGCCACAGGGACGGTAGGAGAAACGTGTGCAGTGTAACAGGCAACCGAAGGAACACATTGGGCAGCCCAACATGGGCTGATCCATACACAGCCCCAAGAGCAGAGACGAGAGCGCCCATGAAGCACAGAAACCGCTCAACAGGCAAACGACAGGGGAGAGGCGGAACTAAAGAGCCAGAACCCAACCCCGCAAGCACACAACACCTCGACACAGGAAACGTACCACCACACAGGCACCCCACCGTTGCACCGTGGAACAAGGTGGAGGCGGGGCCCCGAACTCAAGCCAGGTGAGTCAAGCAAAGGAGAGGGGCAGGAGTACAGGCAGGGTCGCCTCGAAAAGGCCAAGAGGCCACCCGCAGACACCCGTGAACCGAGGAAGGAATCAGGTGGAGAGAACAAGAGCAGCCCAATATGGGCTAATAGCCAGCAGCAGGCACCTCGGGCGATACGGACCACTGTCACAAGTACGTACGTACACCATGCCTACGCCCAAAAACAGCGTCAGGACGAAGGAAACGCCAAACCGCACCAACTCACCTGCAGAACTGTTTAGTGTCAGAGTGGTTGACAAACGGAATGCATGAGGAAGGGATGAGGTGGAGGCTGACTCCATACACAGAGTCAAGTGTAGAGATGATAGAGCCCAATAGGCTCAGGAATCGGTACACATGTTGATTGACTGTGGAGAGGCAGGACCAGAGAGCCAGAGCACAACCCCCGCAAACACAACTAGGAGAGTACAGCAGCACCCCAGACAACCCCCAAGCAACGGGGCACGGATGGGATGAAGAGCGAGAGGCGAAGCCCCCCCGAGAAATGGAAGAACACAACACATGTGCACACCGCCCGGAACCAAAACAAACTCACGGTGCATGCGCAGGACGCGAAAGAAAGGTAGCCCAACAGGGCGAGAAGTAGCCCAATACGCTACAAATAGCCAATACTGCTACCAGTAGCCCAATACGCTACCAGTAGCCCATACTGCTACCAGTAGCCCAATACTGCTACCAGTAGCCCAATACTGCTACCANCAGGAGTACAGGCAGGGTCGCCTCGAAAAGGCCAAGAGGCCACCCGCAGACACCCGTGAACCGAGGAAGGAATCAGGTGGAGAGAACAAGAGCAGCCCAATATGGGCTAATAGCCCAGCAGCAGGCACCTCGGGCGATACGGACCACCGTCACAAGTACGTACGTACACCCATGCCTACGCCCAAAAACAGCGTCAGGACGAAGGAAACGCCAAACCGCACCAACTCACCTGTAGAACTGTGTTAGTGTCAGAGTGGTTGACAAACGGAATGCATGAGAAGGGATGAGGTGGAGGCTGACTCCATACACAGAGTCAAGTGTAGAGATGATAGAGCCCAATAGGCTCAGGAATCGGTACACATGTTGATTGACTGTGGAGAGGCAGGACCAGAGAGCCAGAGCACAACCCCCGCAAACACAACTAGGAGAGTACAGCAGCACCCCAGACAACCCCCAAGCAACGGGGCACGGATGGATGAAGAGCGAGAGGCGAAGCCCCCCCGAGAAAATGGAAGCACAACACATGTGCACACCGCCCGGAACCAAAACAAACTCACGGTGCATGCGCAGGACGCGAAAGAAAAGTAGCCCAACAGGGCGAGAAGTAGCCCAATACCGCTACAAGTAGCCCATACTGCTACCAGTAGCCCAATACTGCTACCAGTAGCCCAATACTGCTACCAGTAGCCCAATACTGCTACCAGTAGCCCAATACTGCTACCAGTAGCCCAATACTGCTACAAGTAGCCCAATACTGCTACAAGTAGCCCAATACTGCTACAAGTAGCCCAATACTGCTACAAGTAGCCTAAAACTGCTACAAGCAGCCTAAAACTGCTACAAGTTCCGGACACGCAGGAGGTAAGCCGCAAAGGCCAATGGCACCGCAGACGAAGAGATGCGGTTAGCCGAAAAACTCCGGAAGACGGAACCGAAGGAACCACAGGGACACGGAACCGAACCCGGGGAGGAGCAGAACCCAAGCCCAAGTCGTACGCAGAGGGGGGAAAGAAAAACCCCACTCCTCGCAACAGTAAGCCCCGCTCAGAAGGACGGAATCCAGGCGGGGCGCAATGGAGCACAAAGCCCCCCAAGGTCGCTCCTCCCCAACCCCAGGAGCCTCTACACTAGGCCCCGGGGCCGAGTCGACCTCCAAAGCCCCGGCCCCACAAGAAAAAGCCGGGGCAGCCGAGAGAGCTGGAAGAGAAGGGGCCCACTGGTCAGACCCCGGAGCATCGGCAGGAGGAACAGACTCGAATGCCTCCGTAGCCCCCTGGACGGGGCAACCCCCGAAACTGCCCGAGTCTCAGAAACCTCTAATCCCCACCCCGACCCCGAAGCCCTCAGACGCTTGGGGGCCGGAAGTAGGGGGGGGGGCAGAATGAACCACTAAAGGGGAAGAACAAGGGGGTGCGGGCGGAACCAAGGCCGAAGCGACCAACACCCCCAAGTCCGGGTCCCTATACACAAAGCGGGGCAGCCGCGGGGCGTCCGGGGAAGCAAGAGTCCGCTCGCGTTGCAATAACCTAAACCTACCTTGCAACGCACGAGCTGCCTGCACCCGAATTGATTCAGCAGCAGACTGGGTGAATTGAGTCACAAACAAGCAACATAGCTCGCAGGACTCAGGGTCGAATGTGTCACCGACCCAACAGGCAGCATGACGGAGGCAAAAACAATGAGAGTCACCCTGAGACAAGGGGACAGAGCAACCCTCAAACTCGCACACAGCGAGAGGGGACGCAAGGGACTCCTCCATCGGACCCGAGAGCCCCCGCGGGGTTTTCCAGGGCCCCTAGACTGGGTCTGCTAAGGGTTATCCCAGGCAGGGCACTGCTAACCGGCTACCCAAACTACCAAACAATCTGCTAAAAGCTGAACCCACGGGACGTGTCCACTCGCGAGGGCGAAGCAGGGGGTGCCACCACACAAACGATCCTAATCTAAGGGGAACAAGGCAGACCCCCCTACCAGGCAAAAACAAAAAGAAAAGAAAAACCACCCAAGTGGACAACGGACCCAGAGGGAACAGAACCGGCCGCTGTAATAGGTGAAAACTAGCAACGCAGTGCCCCGCGCCCCACCAGTGCTATAACTACCACTTACCCCAAGGTAACAAGGGAGTAAAACCCCCAAACCCTCAGGGCGGCCAAACGCCAAGCAGCGAAAAGCCAACAGAGGTAGACCCAAGGCGACTTGTGGAAGGTAACCCCAAGCCCCAAGGGGGGTACTTACAGGGCACTCAGGGAAGGTGACCCTAAGCACATGCAGCCCGAGTACCTGAGAATACTACTCCCAGCTCACACGACCACCGTAAGAGCAGCACTGAAAAACAATTCACAGCGCTGAGACAAGACTGGAGCTGGAGCCACACGACCATGCACGATCCCATCAGCCGAGGAACTGAGGTGTGGATAGCCGGCGCGGGGGTCTGGGGCTCCCCCTTCCCCCTCCCGGGGAGGGGGGAGCTGCGCAGACATGCGGCGCGGCTGGTGTGACGTCATGCTAGTTTACTCGTTTTTCTTTTGGGGAGTTCTGTCCACTCGTTTGTTAATTTTTGTTGTTAACCAGAATAGGGGTTTGTTTTGTGGCGCTTACCTTTCTGGGTGCCTGTCCCGGTCGATGGCAGATATAGAATGCTCCAAATCACATGTGCATTCTATGGGCCATTGCTCCCCGTGCCTCTCTGAGGGGGCCAGGTTCTGGCTCGTGGTCCCCGGTAGGCTAGAACTCCACCCACATCGACTGATGCAAAGTAGTTAGAATATCCATATCAGCCATGGATAGCTCCGGGGAGCCGTAGGGGCTCCCCCAGAAAAGGCTTTCGACAGAGTTCCACATAAGAGGTTGTTCTGGAAACTGGAAAATATTGGAGGGGTGACAGGTAAGCTTCTAACATGGATGAAAAATTTTCTGACTGATAGAAAAATGAGGGCAGTGATCAGAGGCAATGTATCGGACTGGAGAAATGTCACAAGTGGAGTACCACAGGGTTCAGTTCTTGCACCAGTGATGTTTATTGTCTACATAAATGATCTACCAGTTGGTATACAGAATTATATGAACATGTTTGCTGATGATGCTAAGATAATAGGAAGGATAAGAAACTTAGATGATTGTCATGCCCTTCAAGAAGACCTGGACAAAATAAGTACATGGAGCGCCACTTGGCAAATGGAATTTAATGTTAATAAATGCCATGTTATGGAATGTGGAATAGGAGAACATAGACCCCACACAACCTATATATTATGTGAGAAATCTTTAAAGAATTCTGATAAAGAAAGAGATCTAGGGGTGGTTCTAGATAGAAAACTATCACCTGAGGACCACATAAAGAATATTGTGCGAGGAGCCTATGCCACGCTTTCTAACTTCAGAATTGCTTTTAAATACATGGATGGCGATATACTAAAGAAATTGTTCACGACTTTTGTTAGGCCAAAGCTAGAATATGCAGCGGTTGTGTGGTGCCCATATCTTAAGAAGCACATCAACAAACTGGAAAAGGTGCAAAGACATGCTACTAAGTGGCTCCCAGAACTGAAGGGCAAGAGCTACGAGGAGAGGTTAGAGGCATTAAATATGCCAAAACTAGAAGACAGAAGAAAAAGAGGTGATATGATCACTACATACAAAATAGTAACAGGAATTGATAAAATCGATAGGGAAGATTTCCTGAGACCTGGAACTTTAAGAACAAGAGGTCATAGATATAAACTAGCTAAACACAGATGCCGAAGAAATATAAGAAAATTCACTTTCGCAAACAGAGTGGTAGACGGTTGGAACAAGTTAGGGGAGAAGGTGGTGGAGGCCAAGACCGTCAGTAGTTTCAAAGCGTTATATGACAAAGAGTGCTGGGAAGACGGGACACCACGAGCGTAGCTCTCATCCTGTAACTACACTTAGGTAATTACACTTAGGTAATTACACCGCCCAGACCAAAACAAACCACCGGCGCATGCGCTTAACACGCTGGCCGAACTGCACAACCCTCTGCGGAAGGCGCCAACCAGGACTATGCACTAGAAAAGTAGCCAAAAGAGAAAGCATGAACAATAAAACCGCCAACGAAGCGAAGACAGCCCAAAAAGAACCCAACAGGGCGACAAGTAGCCCAACAGGGCGACAAGTAGCCCAACAGGGCGACAAGTAGCCCAACAGGGCGACAAGTAGCCCAACAGGGCGACAAGTAGCCCAACAGGGCGACAAGTAGCCCAACAGGGCGACAAGTAGCCCAACAGGGCGACAAGTAGCCCAACAGGGCGACAAGTA
>WNGS01038174.1:63369-139189 GCA_020271785.1 Procambarus virginalis
GGGACCTGGCCCTCCAGTATCTTTCCAGGTGTATATTATTGATCTCTCTCTCGTCTTGCGTGTTCCTAGTTAGTACATTTGGAGGCTTTGAGACGATCCTCCCAATCTACACAGTAAAATAACAACGTACTGGAGTGAACGATATGGAAGAAAATGCAGAATAGAACCAGTGAAGAGCAGGGGTGCCATAGGCACAATCAGAGAACACTGTAAAACATCAGAGGTCCACGGTTGTTCAACGTCCTCCCAGCAGCATAAGAAATATATTGCCGGAACAACCGTGGACATCTTCAAGAGAAACTAGATTTATTCCTCCAAGGAGTTCAGGACCAGCCGGGCTGTGGTGGGTATGTGGGCCTGCGGGCCGCTCCAAGCAACAGCCTAGTGGACCAAACTCTCACAAGTCAAGCCTGGCCTCGGGCCGGGCTTGGGGAGTAGAAGAACTCCCAGAACCCCATCAACCAGGTATCAACCAGTTGCCTAACTCCTGGATAAATATTTAATATTAGGTGAACAGAGGCAACAGGTGAAAAGGAACATATAAACCATTTCTGTCCTGCATGGTGATTGAATCTGTGATCCTCTATTAAACCTGTGATCCTGGCCCCCCTCACCCAGAAAGACAATGAATCAAAACAGACCACTGCTGGGTTCGAAGAAACTTAAGCCTTCAAACTGCCAACAAACTCCCAATCAATGCCAGTACCAAACCCCTGCCAGTAGAGGAGGGGGGGGGATGGAGCTACAGATCCAGCACCAACCCCCTGCCAGTAGAAGAGCGCTGGAGCTACTGGTCCAGCACCCCAACCATCTGCTAGTAGAGGGGGGCTGGAGCTACAGGTCCAGCACCAACCCCCTGCCAGTAGAGAGGGGGCTGGAGCTACAGGTCCAGCACCCCAACCATCTCCTAGTAGAGGGGGGGGGGCTAGAACAAATAGTCCAGCACCAACCCCTTGCCAGTAGAGGGGGGCTGGAGCTACAGGTCCACCACCAACCCCCTGAAAGTAGAGGAGGGCTGGAGCTGCAGGTCCAGACCCAACCCCCTGCCACTAGAGGGGGGCTGGAGCTACAGGTCCAGCACCAACCCCCTGCCAGTTGGGGGGGGGCGGCTGGAGCTACTGGTCCAGCACCAACCCCCTGCCAGTAGAGGGGGGCTGGAGTTACAAGTCCAGCACCAACCCCCTGCCAGTAGAGGGGGGGGGGAGCAACAGATCCTGCACCAACCCCCGGCCAGTAGTGGCAGGCTGCAGCTACAGGTCCAACACCAATCTCCTGCAAGTAGACGGGGGCTGGAGCTACCAATACAGCACGAAATTCCCTTGCCAGTAGAGGGGGGCTGCAGCTACAGGTCCAGCACCAACCCCCTGCCAGTAGACGGGGGGGGGGGGCTGGAGCTACATGTCCAGCACTAATTCTCCCCCCCCCCCCCCAGTAGAGGAGGGCTAGGGCTACAGGTCCAGCACCAACCCCCTGCCAGTAGAGGAGGGGGCTGGAGCTACAGGTCCAGCACCAACCCCCTGCCAGTAGAGGGGGGCCTGGAGCTACAGGTCCAGCACCAACCCCTCCCTGCCAGTAGAGGGGGCTGGAGCTACAGGTCCAGCACCAACCCCCTGCCAGTAGAGAGGGGCTGGAGCTACAGGTCCAGCACCAACACCCCCTGCCAGTAGAGGGGGCTGGAGCTACAGGTCCAGCACCAAACCCTCTGCCAGTAGAAAGGGGCTGGAGCTACAGGTCCAGTACCAACCCCCTGCCAGTAGAGGGGGGCTGGAGCTACAGGTCCAGAACCAACTCCCTGCCAGTAGAGGGAGGCTGGAGTTACAGGTCCAGCACCATCCCCCTGCCAGTAGAGGGGGCTGGAGCTACGGGTCCAGCACCAATCCTTTGCCAGTAGAGGGGGCTGGAGCTACAGGTCGAGCACCAACACCCTGCCAGTAGAGGGGGACTGGATACCTACCTTCAGGATACCTTGAGGTGCTTCCGGGGCTTAGCGCCCCCGCGGCCCGGTCATCAACCAGGCCTCCTGGTTGCTGGACTGATCAACCAGGCTGTTGGACGCGGCTGCTCGCAGCCTGACGTATGAGTCACAGCCTGGTTGATCAGGTATCCTCTAGAGGTGCTTATCCAGTTCTCTCTTGAACACTGTGAGGGGTTTGCCAGTTATGTCCCTTATGTGTAGTGGAAGCGTGTTGAACAGTCTCGGGCCTCTGATGTTGATAGAGTTCTCTCTCAGAGTACCAGTTGCACCTCTGCTTTTCAACGGGGGTATTCTGCACATCCTGCCATGTCTTCTGGTCTCATGTGATGTTATTTCTGTGTGCAGGTTTGGGACCAGCCCCTGTAATATTTTCCACGTGTAAATTATTATGTACCTCTCCCGCCTGCGCTCAAGGGAGTACAGATTTAGGCTCTTCAGTCGGTCCCAATAGTTTAGATGTTTTACTGAGTGGATTCTAGCAGTAAAGGATTTCTGCACGCTCTCCAGGTCAGCAATTTCTCCAGCTTTGAAAGGGGCTGTCATTGTGCAGCAGTACTCCACTCTAGAGAGCACAAGCGTTTTGAAAAGTGTCATCATCGGTATAGCATCTCTAGTGTGAAAAGTTCTTGTTATCCAACCTGTCATTATTCTTGCAGTTGTGACGGCTACTTTATTGTGTTCTTTAAAGGTAAGGTCTTCCGACATGAGTACACCCAGATCCTTTACATTGCCTTTTCGTTCTATGTTATGATTTGTCTGAGTTTTGTACGTGGTTTCCGTTTTTATATTTTCATTTTTTCCATAGCGCATGAGCTGGAACTTATCTTCATTAAACACCATATTATTTTCTGTAGCCCATAGAAAGACCTGATCTACATCTGACTGGAGGTTTGCCGTGTCCTCTATGTTGCCTACTCTCATGAAGATCCTAGTGTCATCTGCAAAGGATGATACAGTGCTATAGGTTGTATTCTTGTCTATGTCCGATATGAGGTTGAGAAAAAGTACTGGAGCAAGCACAGTACCCTGGGGGACTGAGCTCTTTAACGGTTGATGGGCTGGATTTTATTTTGTTGACTATTACACATTCGGTTCTGATGGTCAGGAAATTGTAGATCCATCTGCCTATTTTTCCAGTAATTCCTTTTGAGCGCATTTTATGTGCAATAACACCATGGTCACATTTATCAAAAGCTTTTGCAAAATCTCTCCACAGAATGTGAAGGGCCTGCGATAGTGGTTTTTTACAGTTCTTGATGAATATGGAGTTCCAAGAATCTGGGCCTGGTGCAGAGTGCATAGGCATACTGTTTATGGCTTCTTCAAAATCCAGTGGGGATAAGGTGACGTCTGATATATGATTTGATGTTGGTATCATATCCATGAAAAATTCATTTGGGTTATCGATCTTTAGTGCGTTTAATGGCTCGCTGAAGACAGAGTCGTACTGCTTCCTCAGTAGCTCGCTCATTTCTTTGTTGTCATCGGTGAAAGTTCCATCTCCCTTTCGCAGGGGCCCGATACTAGATGTGGTTTTTGATCTTGACTTTGCATAGGAGAAAAAATATTTCGGATTTCTCTCTATTTCACTGATAGCCTTTTGCTCTCTTTGCCTCTTCTGGGTTTTGTATGATTCTTGTAGCTTGAGTTCAGTTGTTCCTATTTCTCTACCTAACCTTCTTCGCCGTTCTTGAGATAGGGTGCGACTCTCAAGTTGTTCCGCGATTCGTTTTCTTCGCCTATATAGGGAACGACGTTCTCGTTCCAATCTGCATCTCTTCCTCTTTTTTCTTAGGGGGATGCGGTTTGTTCATATTTCTAGTGCTACTGAGCTTATTTTTCCAGGCACTGGTTCAGGTTCGCATTTTCTAGCTGTTCTTCCCAGTTTATTTCTGTGAAGTCCTGGTTTATTTGCTCCCAGTTTATCTGTTTATTATTGAAGTTGAATTTGCTGAAATCTCCTCCACCGGGAATCTGGACTGGTTTTGAAGGTCTATTCCCCATGGTTGTCATAACTTCAATTAAGTTGTGATCTGAGTAACAGGTATTTGTAATCATTATGCTCCTGATCAATTCATCATTATTAGTGAAAATGAGGTCCAGCGTGTTCTCCTTCCTAGTTGGTTCTACTATTTGCTGGTTTAAGGCAAACCTGTCGCACATCCGTAGCAGGTCATTTGCATGTTCCTGTTCATTAAGGCTACTTCCTGGTATTCCACAGGTATTCCTAGTATTCCTGGCTTTCTGGTATTCCATATGGCTTCCTGGAGCCACAGGTCCAGCACCAACCCCCTGCCAGTAGAGGGAGGCTGGAGCTACAGGTTCAGCACCAACCCCCTGCCAGTAGATGGGGGCTGGAGCTACAGGTCCAGCACCAACCCCCTGCCAGTAGATGGGGGCTGGAGCAACAGGTCCAGCACCAACCCCCTGCCAGTGGAGGGGGGCTGGAGCTAAAGGTTCAGCACCCACTCCATGCCAGTAGAGTGGGGCTGGAGCTACACGTCCAGCATCAACCCCCTGCCAGTAGAGGGGGGCTGGAGCTACAGGTCCAATATCAACCCCCTACCAGTAGAGGGGGGCTGGAGCTACAGGTCCAGCACCAACCCCCTGCCAGTAGAGGGGGGCTGGAGCTACAGGTCCAGCACCAACCCACTGCCAGTAGAGGGGGGCTGGAGCTACAGGTCCAGCACCAACCCCCTGCCAGTAGAGGGGGGCTGGAGCTACAGGTCCAGAACCAACCCCCTGCCAGTAGAGGGGTGGGCTGGAGCTACAGGTCCAGCACCAACCCACTGCCAGTAGAGGGGGGCTGGAGCTACAGGTCCAGCACCAACCCCCTGCCAGTAGAGGTGGGCTGGAGCTACAGGTCCAGCACCATCCCCCCACCCTGCCAGTAGAGGGGGACTGGAGCTACAGGTCCAGCACCATCCCCTCCCCTCCTCTGCAAGTAGAGAGGGGGGGCTGGAGCTACTGGTCCAGCACCAACCCCCTGCCAGTAGAGGGGGGGGGCTGGAGCTACAGGTCCAGAACCAACCCCCTACCAGTAGAGGTGGGCTGGAGCTACAGGTCCAGAATCAACCCCCTGCCAGTAGAGGAGGGCTGGAGCTACAGGTCCAGAATCAACCCCCTGCCAGTAGAGGGGAGCTGGAGCTACAGGTCCAGCACCAACCCCTGCCAGTAGAGGGGGCTGGAGCTACAGGTCCAGAACCAACCCCCTGCCAGTAGAGGGTGGGCTGGAGCTACAGGTCCAGCACCAACCCACTGCCAGTAGAGGGGGGCTGGAGCTACAGGTCCAGCACCAACCCCCTGCCAGTAGAGGTGGGCTGGAGCTACAGGTCCAGAACCAACCCCCTGCCAGTAGAGGGGTGGGCTGGAGCTACAGGTCCAGCACTAACCACTGCCAGTAGAGGGGGGCTGGAGCTACAGGTCCAGCACCACCCCCTGCCAGTAGAGGGGGGCTGGAGCTACAGGTCCAGAACCAATTCCCTGCCAGTAGAGGGGGGCTGGAGCTACAGGTCCAGAACCATTCCCTGCCAGTAGAGGGGGGCTGGAGCTACAGGTCCACCACCAACCGCCTGCCAGTAGAGAGGGGCTGGATCTACAGGTCCAGAACCAACCCCCTGCCAGTAGAGGGGGGCTGGAGCTACAGGTCCAGCACCAACCTCCTGCCAGTAGAGGGGGGCTGGAGCTACAGGTCCAGCACCAACCCCCTGCCAGTAGTGGTGGCTGGAGCGAGAGGTCCAGCACCAACCCCCTGCCAGTAGAGGGGGCTTGAGCTACAGGTCCAGCACCAACCCCCTGCCAGTAGAGGGGGCTGGAGCTATAGGTCCAGCACCAACCCCTGCCAGTAGAGGGGGTTAGAGCTACAGGTTCAGCACCAACCGCCTGCCAGTAGAAGGGGGCTGGAGATACGGATCCAGCACCAATCCCCCTGCCAGTAGAAAAGGGCTGGAGATACAGGTCCAGCACCACCCCCTGCCAGTAGAGGGGGGGCTGCAGCTACAGGTCCAGCACCAACCCCCTGCCAGTAGAGGGGGGCTGGAGCTACAGGTCCAGCACCAACCCCCTGCCAGTAGAGGGGGGGCTGGAGCTACAGGTCCAGCACCAACCCCCTGCCAGTAGAGGGGGCTGGAGCTACAGGTCCAGCACCAACCCCCTTCAGTAGAAGGGGGCGGTGGGGCTGGAGTTACAGGTCCAGCACCAACCCCCTGCCAGTAGAGGGGGGCTGGATCTACAGGTCCAGCACCTACCCATTGCCAGTAGAAAGGGTCTGGAGCTACAGGTCCAGCACGATCCCCCTGCCCCTGCCAGTAGAAAGGGGCTGGAGCACAGGTCCAGCACCACCCCTGCCAGTAGAGGGAGGCTGGAGTTACAGGTCCAGCACCAACCCCTGCCAGTAGAAGGGGGCTGGAGCTACAGGTCCAGCACCACCCCCTTCCTGAAAGAGGGTGGCTGGAGCTACAGATCCAGCACTAACCACNGACTTGGGTGCTATTGACCCGGAGACAGACCACAGTACCAGGGTACCTATGTGATAATCTGGCAAAAAGTGAGAAATATCTGGGGACAAAAGATGTTAAACACGGAGGATAACACGGAAGGGGGAAACGACCAATAAGAGTATGACTGCGGCCTACAGTCACCACGTAATCCAAAGTTGTCTCACTCTCACCATATGCTGTTCCCGTAATGCGCAATATACACAGCACCATATAAAATAAAAAATGATTAATGTAAATAATGGAAGCAAGGGAAATGAAAGCCAAGTATGCTTACCACAATTACCAATACCTGAGTGAAGCTCCGTGGACAGGCCCCCATTTATATGTGACGGTAACGAGTTGGAAATGGTGGTCGGCAGTCTTCCAACTAGCAGGTGTCAGTGCTGGGCCACATATTAAATATTAAAAAAAGAAAAGAAAAAAAAAGAGAAAAAAAAAAGAATGACTGCGTGTTTGGTAATCTGTGGTAAGGTAAGAAACATAAAACACAATAATAAACAATGTACTTTAATAACAATAAAAACACAAATTGAAATAAATGCAAAATCTTGGCTTAATGGTAAAAAATGTCAAGTGGAAAAATAAATAAACATGAAAATAGATTACGTTAATGGGGGAGGAGAATTGACATACAAAGGTAAATAAAATATGAATGCTGGAATATATGCACTATCTATAAACCTCTATTTGACCACACAAGGTGAGTCACTTAGGTGTTCATAGAATGAGAGCACAAGATATTCTGGCTGGCAGAAACGCAAGGGACTCCAACAATAACTGGCGATGACTTGTGATTGGCGAGGAACCGGAGTGGCGTGTTGGTTGGCGGCCAATGAGAAAGCTGGATGGCCGCAAGTCGCTAGTTAGGCAGTTGAAGGGTTCGGCGCGTCGACCAGGTGCTGGAGTGGGGGGAGGAGGGAGTTGCTGGTGCGTGTGGCTGTCTTGATATATACGTTTAGCCACTACAAAACGTATCTTGTATATTGTCGAGGACGTGATGAAATACGAAAATAGCAGGCTAAATCTCTGATAAGAAATTATCGTCACACAGGGTTTTCACAGCACTGCTGAAGAACCCGTGTTCATCTTGATCTGGTATGTCGTCGTCTGTACTTGAATACAGTATCATGTCCATGACGATACCAGTTTCACAGTCACACAGCATGAAAAACCTAAGTCCAGATCGGTGGCGCTTTGATGGGATGTACTGCTTGAATACCAGTCGCCCCTTGGACAGTACTAGCGGTTTGTCGATCACCACATTCTGTCATGGTACAAAATAATCGCGGAACTTGCCACATGTCACTGAAAACCTTCCATACCTTGCAGAGTCTGTCGTGCCTGTCTTCATATGCATTATTTTCGAAATGCAGGCACCTGAGAAGCAACAGGAACCTATCACGTGACATGTACCTGTTGAACATGGGGGATGGAACAAGGCAGTCTTTGCTCCAATAATCCTGGCTGACATGTTTCTCAGAGTGTTTAATCATCATGCTCAATGTGAGAAACACGATCATTTCGTCAATTGTGGTGTCCTTCCATTGTGTCAGGTGAGAGGCAGGTAAAATTCCGGCATCTATGAGCGTATCTGTTTGTCTCAGTCACAAGATGGGTCATGAATTCGTTATAAAAATACAGTACAGTACATCTGGAAATAGTCTATTTCTGCCATATCCTCACCTGTGTATGGGAATAATGGTGTCGCACCAACATCGGTACTATCAAACGTTGACATTTGTGGAACAAATGTGCCACAATCCTCCCACACAAGTACACCCGGGGGTTTGGTTTTGGCGCCAACACCACCACAAGCACCAGAAACATGATTCCGTCACCTGGGTATGGTAGGAGATGAGGCTGATCTATGTATCGGAGACCTACCATGAACACCTGATGTAGAGGGGCCACTGTTGTTATTGTCCTCTAGCTGCGTGACATGCTGCCGCTTGCCACTTGTTGTTGGGGCAGCAAAACCTCGCCTAGTAACACCCTCGCTGCTCGTACTCGGGTCGTCAACACTACTCGTATCAGAGCCTGTGTCACTGAAGCCCGAGAAAGATTCATCGCAAGTACTATCACTGAATAAACTTGCATCAGGAGACACACATGGTGGTGGTGACTAACGGTGTTTGACCCAGGGTCGCGAGGCAGGCTTTGCGAGGCACGTGTACTGTACACACTCGGGACATCATCCACCTCAGTCTCTCCCTCACTCGTATGAGACCTCTGTGTAAGGTCTTTCTCTGGATCATAGTCTAAGTCACCATCCACTGCACCATCATCATACAAAATGTCGCGTATTTCCTCCTCAGAGAGCCGTTTTCCATGATCGCAGGTCACCATGTAGCGGGAGCTCATATACGATACCTGCTTGATGGAATTCTGGGAGTCTTCTACTCCCCAAACCCAGCCCACGGCCAGGCTTGACTTGTGAGAGCTTGGTCCACAGGCTGTTGCTTGGAGCAGCCCGCAGGCCCACATACCCACCACAGCCTGGTTGGTCCGGCACTTTTCTGGGGGAGCCCCGTCGGCTCCCCGGAGCTATCCCAGGCTGATATGCTAATGTCAGACTTTGGCATCAGTCATGTGTATGGAGTTCTTAGGCCTACTGGGGGACCACGGCCAGAACCTGGCTCCCTCAGAGAGGTAAGGGGAGCAATGGCCTAAAGAAACCCCCGTGTGGTTGGAAGCATTCTATGTCTGCCATTGACTGGATCAGGCACCCAGAAAGGTAAGCGCCCCAAAATAAACCCCTATTCTGGTTAAAATTGCTACCAAAAGCCGAACTAGTGGATAGAACTCCCAAACAGAAAACGAGCTAACTAGTATGGCGTCACACGTTGCTGCGCCGCTGTCTGCGCAGCTCCCCCCTCCCCGGGAGGGGCAAGGGGGAGCCCCAGACTCCTCATGCTAGCTACCCACACCTCAGTTCTTGAGGCTGGTGCTATAGGCAGAGGTTGTGTGCTCTGGCTTCAGTGTCTTCACAGTACTCTGTGCTTCGTGTGTGGTGTATGTTTTCTAGGGGTGCGAGAGCCAGGAGTTATCATCAGTATTCGGGCTGCATGCGCCTAGGGCTGCCTTTTCTAGGATGCCCTGTAAGTACTGCCCTTGGAGTTTGGGGCCACCTTCCACAGGCTCCTCGGGACCTGCCTCTGCTGGTCCGTTCTACCGTTCGTTTTTTTGGCCACCTGTTGGGCTCTTGGGTGTTCTGTTCTCCCTTGTTACCTGTGGGTAAGAGGCAGTTTGCACTGGTAGGGGCGCAGGGTGCTGCGCAGCTTTGTTTTCCCGACATAGCGGCCGGCTCTGTTCCTTGGGGTTTGCTGTCCTCTTGTGGGGTTTTGTTTTTCTGTTTGTTTTTGTCTTGTGGGGGGTTCTGTCCTATTATTCCACTGGTGTTTGCCCTTCCACGGTTCTCCTCGGCGGCGCCCCTGCTATGTCCCCGTGAGTGTACACGTCCCTGGGGTTCAGCTATAGAGGTTTGCTTTGTAGTTTTGGGCGCTGGTTAGCTGCACCCTGCCAGGGACTACCTGAGCGTGTGTCCTCTTAAAGTAAACACTCAGGACCCTGGGAATCCCCAAGGGGGCACGTGGGTCCGATGGATGTGACCCCGGAGTCCTCGCTCGCTTTGTGTGAGTTAGAGGGTTGCTCGGTCCCCTTGTCTCGGGGTGACCCTCATTGTTTTTGCCTCCGCCACACTGCCTGTTGGGTCGGTGATACTTTCAACCCTGATTGCTGTGAGTGGTGCTGCTTGCTTGTGACTCAATTTACCCAATCCTCTGATGATTCTATTCGGGTACAGGCAGCGCGTGCGTTGCAAGCTAGGTTTCGTCTGTTGCAACGCGCTCAGTTGGTTGCTCACCCGGATGCCCCGGGGCTGCCCCACTTTGCTTTTTGAGACCTGGACTTAGGGGTGGGGGTCGCTTTGATCCTGGTTCAGTCCGCACCTCCTCATCCTTCCCCTCCTGTTATTCGTCCTGGTCCCCGTCCCCTCACCCTGCTTCCGGCCCCGAAACGTCTGAGGGTTTCGGAGTAAGAGCAGGGATTACTTGATCTCGAGACTTGGGCAACTTCGGGGGATGCCCCTTCCGGGGGGGGGGGGGGCAGTGAAGGCTTTCGAGTCTTGTCTCCCGGCCGAAGCTTCTGGGTCTGACCAGTGGGCCCCCTTTTTTCTGGCTTTGCAGCTGCACCTTCCTTGTTTTGTTTGGTCGGTGCTTGGGGAGAGGACTCGGCCTCGGGTCCTGCTGTGAAGGACCTCGGGGCTGGGGAGGGGCAGACTTGGGGGCCTTGGACCCCACTGGACCCCGCCTGTTTTTTTTTTTTCCCTCTGAGCGGGGCTTCATGTTACAAGAAGTGGGGTTTTCTTTTCCCCCCTCTGCGTACAAGTTGGATTTGGTGTTGGCCCCTCCCCGGGTTCGGTTCCGTGTTCCCCCGGGTGCGTCGGTTCCATCTTTCTGGAGTTTTTTTGGCTTATTGCATCCAACCTCCGCCTGGTGTAGTGCGGACGGCCCTTGCAGCGTACCTCCTGCGTGACCCGGATTATTCCTTGGAGATGGATCCCTCGGAATTCAGATTTGGGACTTCGTTCTCTTTCTGGCTACATTACGAGGTTCCGGAGTCTTCCTGGCTAGCGGACTGCCCCTTGTTTGTTCTGGATACCTGGCATTCCTCGGGGCTGGGGAGGGGCAGACTTGGGGGCCTTGGACCCCACTGGACCCCGCCTGTTTTTTTTTTCCCTCTGAGCGGGGCTTCATGTTACAAGAAGTGGGGTTTTCTTTTCCCCCCTCTGCGTACAAGTTGGATTTGGTGTTGGCCCCTCCCCGGGTTCGGTTCCGTGTTCCCCCGGGTGCGTCGGTTCCATCTTTCTGGAGTTTTTTTGGCTTATTGCATCCAACCTCCGCCTGGTGTAGTGCGGACGGCCCTTGCAGCGTACCTCCTGCGTGACCCGGATTATTCCTTGGAGATGGATCCCTCGGAATTCAGATTTGGGACTTCGTTCTCTTTCTGGCTACATTACGAGGTTCCGGAGTCTTCCTGGCTAGCGGACTGCCCCTTGTTTGTTCTGGATACCTGGCATTCCTTCTGTCGTTCCCGCACGCTGGTGTGGGGGAAGCTTCCATGGTGGTTTTCCTGGGGGGGGGCGATCTTGAGTACCTGAACGAGTGCTTGTTTGTCCCTGCCCTTCCCTGTGATGTTGGCATTGTTTAACTCCATGGGCTAGTTCCCTCCCTTTCGGCGCACTTTTTGCAGAGGACTTGCGCGCCGGGGGCCTTTTGGCTTCGGCCTTGCAGTTCTTTTCCCTCCTGGATCTGTCCTCGGATTGGCTCGTGGAGGATGTGAGGGTGCTTGGGTCCGTCCCGGGGTCCGGCGCCTTGTCCTCGGCTGCCTTGTTGAAGCTTTTCGTGCCGACTTTGTGGGATGCGGTTTCCCTGTTCTTTGCATCCCGGCTCGCATGTCGGCAGGCAGTGCTGGGTTTCTCATGGAATCTGCTTGGGCTCTGGCTCTTGGGCTGTCATTGCCTTTTTGTCCTCTTCTGTTTGAGGCGTCAGTTATGGCGCAGTTTATTCAGGCTGCTTCGTCTGTTTGTCGTCCGATGTCGGACATGTTGGTTTTCCGGGGGTCCCGTGGGGGGTCTTCATGGAAGGGTCGTGCCAGGGCTCTGGGTTCCTCTCGTCGTGGTAGGCCACTGGAGTCAGGTTCGGGTTCGGCTCCTCCTTCGGACCCGCCCTCATCTGGTCGGCGTGGGGTTCTGGGTCTCGTAAGGGGTGCCGGCCCTTTTCGCAGTTTGCCCCATTGATGGGGCGATGAAGGGGGGAGGCTTGCGCTGTTCGCTCACGCCTGGTCCCACGATTCATGGGTGTTTCGGGTGGTGTCTGTCGGCCTGTGGTGGCGTTGGGTGCCCCCCCCCCCCCTTTGGTGGGATTTACGCTGGCAGGGCAAGTTTCTTCCACTGCGCTCTGTCATGTCTTCTTGGAGTGGGTTTACTTGGGCGTCGTTGAAACGACGTCTTCCCTCAGAAGGGTTTCCCGTCTGTTTCCGGTACTGAAACGGGACTGTGCGGACCTGAGGTTCATTCTGGACTTAGGCCCCATCTGAACCCCTGGGTTTATTTCCCCTCCTTTCGGACTACGCTGTCTCAGGTTCAGCTCCTCTTGGATCCGGACACTTGGATGCTGTCCCTGGACCTCCGGGATGCTTATTGGCACATCCCGATTCATCCGAGGTTCTGGGACTGGCTCGGTTTTGTTGTAGGCATCATTGTTACCACTTTCATTGTCTCCCATTCGGGTTAAACCTGGCACCTCACGTGTTCACGCAGTTTACGTAGGTCGTGGTGTCTCGTTTGCGTCTCTTAGGTGTTCGGGTGTTGGTCTACCTCGACGACTGGCTGGTTAGGGCCAACCTGGCTCCCAGCCGGTTGGCTTGCTTGCTAGCCAGGGATTTGGTTCTTTACCAGCTCGCCGGGTTCGGGTTCTTAGTGAACAGGAGGAAGTCCCATCTGGTTCCCTCTCAGGTTCGGACTTGGCTGGGTCTTGTTTGGAACTCTCGGACTGTTTCCTTGTCTCTTCCTCCGGGGTCTCTCCTGCGGCTGCGGTCCTGCCTTTGTCTGTTTCTGGGGGCTCTCGGGTCACCCGGCGTTTGCTCGAGGGGCTGTGCGGGAGCCTGAACTTGCGATGATGGTCTACCTGCCGGGTCGGGTTTGGCTTCGTCAGCTGTTCTGGTTCCTTCGGGGTCATCCCTTCCACCTCTCGCGATCTCTGGGTTCGACCCCCGGGGGGCCTTGCATTGGCTGCTGTGTCGCCGGCTTCCTCTTCGGGTTTTATGGGGTTCAGTGCCTTGGTGCCTACCCGAGCCCTTGCTCGATGTGTTCGCGGACGCTTTGTCTCTCGGCTGAGGTTTTGTGACCAGTGCTCACCAGGCCAGCCAGGGGCGTTGGGGCCCGTTCTTCCTTCGAGCCCACAGCACAGTGCGGGAGTTTGCGGCAGTGTGGTTTGCTCTTCGAATGATTCAGGTCGCCCGCGGATTGACGATTCGGCTCCATTCGGACTGCTCTCCGGTGGTTCATTGCCTGAACTTCGGGGGTTCGATGCTGTCCTTGACTCTTTGGGGTTGGTCGCTTCGAGTGACTCGTCTGCTGAGTTCTCAGGGTTTGGCTCTCGTGGCAGTTCACGTGCGGGGAGTGTCCAACGTCATGGCCGACGGCCTGTCTCGCTTCGTTCCCCTCTCCTCGGAGTGGATGGTCGATAACGCTTCCTTCCGTTGGCTTTGCCAGACGTTTGGGCTTCCCGAGGTGGACCTCTTCACGTCAGCATGGTCGAGGCTCCTTCCCGTGTATGCGGTGCCCTTCCCCAATCGCGAGGCCATCAGGGTCAATGCCTTTCGGCTAGACTGGTCGAGGTAGGGGTTCCTGTACCTCTTTCCCCTAGTTCAGTTGTTGCTCCAGGTCCTGACTCGCTTGGAGACTTACCAGGGGAGAGTTGTCCTTCTGGCCCCTTGGTGGCCAGCCCAGCCTTGGTTCCAGGCACTGCTTGCTTGGTGTTCGAACCTGAGGGTTTTCCCGCGGCTTCGCGTCTTTCAGCAGATCGGTCCGGTATGTCACGTGGCTGATTCGATCTTCTCCTCGAGTCTTCGCGTATGGTTTTTTGACTCGAGTCTATCATCATCTCTATAGTGGTCAGGTGGCTTCTTTGTTGGCATCCCACTTCTTCTCGGCGGCAGTATGAAGTTTCCTGGCGGTCCTTCTGTTTCTTTTTGCGTCTTCGTCATTTTGGTTCACTGTCGGTTTGGTGGTTTTGTTCTTTCTCTCTTGGTTGTTTCAGGACTGTCATCTTATGCCTAACACTGTCGCCTCGTATCGTGCAGCGCTGGCGGAGCCGCTTCAGCTTGCCTTCGGTGTCGATGTTACGTCTGTGTCGTTTCGCAAGCTGTCTTGTGCTCTTTTTCACCTCCGGCCTCCTCATGCGCCGCCTGAGCCATCCTGGTCTTTGGACAGGGTGCTCGCTTACTTCTCATCTCTTCGTTTTGTCGTGGCCTTTTCGGTCCAGGATTGTTTCTCCAAGGCTCTTTTCCTGTTGGCATTTACCTCTGGGGGTTGGGTTGGGGAGCTTCATGCTATCCTCCGGCGCAGGGGTTTCTGCTCTTTCGGTCATGACGATTGTTTTGTTCGCCTGCAGCCATCTCCTTCTTTTCTGGCGAAGAATGAGACTGCTGCATTCCAATGGGGTCCGTGGGTGATTGAAGCTTGGTTGGTATGGCCAAGGGTGCATCATGCTTTGTGTCCGGTTGCGGCGCTTCTCCATTATTTGCGCGCCACAGCTTCTGTGTCCAGGGATGAGCTTTGGGTTGATCTGGTTTCCCTTCTTCCCTGTTCACGGGTTCGGGTCTCCCAGGTCGTCCGCAGGGTTATCAAATCCAGCCAGCCTGCGGTCTATCCCTATGCCCATGATGTCCGTAAGTTCGCGGCTCTTGCTGCTATCTTTGGGAACATGTCTTGGTCTGATATTCGGGCGCATGGTTTTTGGCAGTTGAACAGGGTCCTGGCTGCTCGTTACCTCGTGAATGTCCCTGGGCCCCATCGGGCCTGTGTTGCTTTGGGTCGGCGGTTGCAGCCAGTTGTCTTGACTTCGGTTGAGGAGTGAGCGACGACTGCCTCCCAGGTAAGTCCCTCTTTTCCTGTCTGTGGGTAGTTAGTTCCGGGGAGCCAACAGGGCTCCCCCCCAGAAAACCAGCGTTGTATGTAATGAAACGCCATTTTCTGGGTGAGTCCCAGAGGCTCCCTGGCAACACTTTCTCCCTCCGGTCACCGTTTTTTTCGGGTTTTTGACATCCAGCCTCAAGAACTGAGGTGTGGGTAGCCAGCATGAGGGGTCTGGGGCTTCCCCTTCCTCCTCCCGGGAAGGGAGGAACTGCTCAGACAGCGGCGCGGCGATGTGTGACGTCATACTAGTTAGCTCGTTTTCTGTTTGGGAGTTCTATCCGCTAGTTCGGCTTTTGGTAACAATTTTAACCAGAATAGGGGTTTATTTTGGTGCGTTTACCTTTCAGGGTGCCTGATCCAGTCGATGGCAGACATAGAATGCTTCCAACCACACCGGGGGTTTCTATAGGCCATTGCTCCCCTTGCCTCTCTGAGGGTGCCAGGTTCTGGCCGTGGTCCTTCGGTAGGCCTAAGAACTCCATACATATGACTGATGCTAAAGTCTGACAATAGCATATCAGCCTGGAATAGCTCCGGGGAGCCTCTGGGACTCACCCAGAAAATGGCGTTTCATTACATTCAACACTGGTGTTTTTAGAAAATTCTTGTTTTCTCTTGAAGATGTCCACGGTTGTTCTGGCACTATTTCTTACAGACACTGGGAGGGCGTTGAACAACTGCAGCCTCTGATGTTTATACAGTGTTCTCTGATTGCGCCTGTGCCACCTCTGCTCTTCACTGCTTCTATTCTTCATTTTCTTCCATATTGTTCACTCCAGTACGTTGTTATTTTACTGTGTAATTTTGGGCCCTGGCCCTCCAGTTTCTCCATGTGTATATTATTTGGTATCTCTCTCGTCTCCTTTCTAGTGAGTACATTTGGAGAGCTTTGAGACGATCCCAATAATTTAGGTGCTTTATCACGTCTATGCGTGCCATACAAATGCTGTTATACGATGCGTCAGATATGGTTGCTTCTTTGGAACTGAGGGTCCTATTGGCAGCGGGGCATGCTGGGATTTTTTTTCATGATGACGAACAATCACTGGGCCCCCAGGCATCCATTTTGTACCCGTGTCACCGTGCGCCAGTTTTTAATGGAATGCTTAAAATATAAGATCCCGGAAGCACGTTGCACACCCCCCGTCGAGTGCCTGCAGGCGTGTTGCACAGTTCAGTGGTTAAGGTCCTCATTTTTACCGTACCTTAGTACCTGGAATTTATCACTGTTAAACATCATGTTATTTTCTGTTGCCCAGTCGAAAACTTTATTAAATATCTACTTGAAGTTATTCAATGTCTTCAGCAGAGGTAATTTTCCTACTGATTTTTGTGTCATCTGAAAAAGATGATATGAAGCTGTGACTTGTATTTTTGTCTATATCTGTTATGAGAATTTGGAAAAGCATTGGGGCACGGACTGTACCTTGAGGTACAGCTTTTAACTGTGCTTGGACTCAATTTTTTATGGTTGACTGTTACTCTTTGTGTCCTGTTCTACCTAAAACTGAGCATCCAGTGTCCTACTTTACCGGTTATTCCCATTGACCTCATATTGTGTGCAATTACTCCATGGTCACATATATTGAATGCCCTTGCGAAGTCCGTGTATACCACATCCACATTCTGTTTTTCTTCTAATGCCTCAGTGACTTTGTCGTAGTGATCAAGTAGCTGTGAGAGGCACAATTTTCCCGCTCGAAATCCATGTTGGCCTGGGTTGTGAAGGTCATTGGTCTCCATAAAACTGGTGACCTGACTCCTAATCACACCCTCAAATACTTTTATTATGTGGGACGTTAGTGCAACTGGTCTATAATTCTTTCCCAATGCTTTGCTCCCTCCCTTGTGTAGAGGGGCTATGTCTGCTACTTTAAGTGCATTTGGTATCTCCCCCATGTCCAAGCTCTTCCTCCACACTATACTGAGTGCCTGTGTTACTGGCACCTTGCATTTCTTTATGAATATTGAATTCCATGAATCTGGACCCGGAACTGAGTGCATGGGGATTCCAATTTCAAGACCCTAGAGCAGGCAAGCAGGGGGATGAAGACAGGGGCGAGGATGCAGAAATCTTGAGCGAGGAACTGGAGACGAGGTGAAGAGGGGAGATGAAATATCGGTGGCTCAACCACCGTGGGTAAGAATTGCAGCTGATGCTGCGGTTTGGTGGTAGAGTGGAGTTCTCATGGGTGCTCGCAGATGTCTTGTAGGAGGCAGGGCTTCTCGTCGCGGTGTTCTTTTCAGCTTTTCATTGGTGTTCTACTGATTCCTTGATTTACTGGGGCGCAGATCGTCGGTGTTTTTCTTCTTCCCAGGCTTCCTGGTCTGTTTGTTGGTTTTGCTTCGTGTTGATACGGTAACGTTATCGTTGGAGGTAACTTCCAGCCGGAAATCTTCAGTTGTATAGGGGTGTTTCAGTGGAGAAGGTGGTGTTCCCACCAAGACGTCCTCTTCTGATGAGTCAACTGACTCAGAAGTAGATGCAGTGAATCTTGAGGGTCGAGTTCTTGCCTGTTGAGCCATGATGGAAGTTGCAGCTGATTTTGGACGTTGAGAGGGTTCGCACACGAGAGGTTGAACTGTAGTAGTAGTCGATAGAGGAGGCGTCGGCGTCTGGATGGCTTGTGATGAAGTTACTGGACGAGCAGGCTTTGCTGTTGATAGTAGATCCGTGAGCACGGCGGCGTTCACGGTGATGTCAGGGACCGAGACTGTATCTTGAGAACTTGAGGTGGTGTTGGTGTAGACCTCCTCTGGAACTATGAAAGCTGGAAGACCATTTGCTTTGTATAGAATATTTAATATTCTTACGTATTCCTGGGGGTTATTGCAAGCTATCATGCTGGCCGCCGATGTTAATGCTTGAACTGTGCTGTTCAGTGGTTGGTCGGTGTGGGCCGGGGGTGATGGTTGGCTCGACAAATCGCTGTTTGGCGTTTGGGAGCTGGCTCCCCATTGGCTGGTAGTAGCAGTGGGACGTCGTCCCGGCAGCTCCGGGAAAATGGCGGCTTGGGCGTTGAAACCTGAAGTAGAGGTGGTCGCTGATTGGCTAGTTGCTTCCGAGATACTGGCTCCTGTTGAAGATGTGGGTTTCTCCATGTTTTTAATGACGTCTTGTCTATGAGGACAATGTATGGAGATTGCCGGACGGTCGCCTTTGCACAGCAAACAGCATAGTGTTTCAGACTTGCAGATGGAGTAATGGTGGATGTTTTCAATTTTTCTTTCAAAATCTAGTAAGCTCGTGCTGATATCAGTTATATTTACTGGGGTTTGAATATCACGCATAAAGAAATTCTCTGGATCTTCCACTTTCATGTTGTTTATTGGAGAGCTATACATGTCCTCATACAGCTTTTTAGGATTTCACTGATTTCTTTGTCATCCTCTGTGTATGAACCTTCACTCGTACGAATAGGTCCAATACTGGCAGTGGTTTTTGCTTTTGATTTCGCATATGTAAAGAAGTATTTTGGATTTTTCTTTATTTCCTGAATTGCTTTCTGTTCTAACTGCCTTTCTAAAGTCTTCTTTTTTCACTCATGAGTGTTTCAATTTCCGCTCGATTTCTTCAATCTCCCTATTTAAATTATTCTTTCTTTGTAAGGAAAGTTGTGTCTGCTTATGCATTTCCGTTATTTTTTTCCTTCTTTTATAGTGTCATCTGCGTTCTCTTTCTACATTAGACCTCTTTCTGGCTTTCCTCAAAAGAACATGTTTCAGACAGACTTGATATGCTTTCAAAGTCAGTTTTTCTATTCTTTCTGTAGGACTAGTATTACTTACAACAGTTTCCCATGGAATGTTTGTAAGTTCCCTGTTTGTCTCCCAGTCTACCATTTTATTATTATAATTTAATTTACTGAATAGCCCATCTCTCGCTTGATCATTATTTTAGGTCTAGTCTGGGTATTGATGGTAGTTTTCACTTAATGAGCTTGTGTTCTGAGTATGTGGTATCTGATATCGTAATGTCCCTGATTATGTTTTCATTGTTTGTAAAGACCAGATCTATAATATTTTCATTTCTCGTTGGCTCTGATGTCTGCTGGTTGAGTGAAAATTTATCACAGAATCTAATCAGTTCTTTAATCTGTGGTTGGCTATGTACCGATAGATTTCCTGGTATAATATTATTGTTTGCTATTCTCCATCTAAGATTTGGCAAGTTGAAGTCACCTAGGAAGATAATATCAGGTATCTTGTTCACCAAATTATCAAGGCTATTCTCTATTTTGTTTATCTGTTCTGCGAATTCCTCAGCCGTTATATCTGGTAGTTTGTATATTAAAATAATAACTAAGTTTATTTTCTCTATTTTTACTCCCAGTACTTCTACCACCTTATTTGTAGAGTCAAGGAGTTCCGAGCATACAAGGTCTTCCCTAATACAGTATACAGACCCACTCCATCATGTGACGTAATTACCCTATCACACCTGTATAGATTATATCCTGGTATCCAGATCTTACTGTCCAAGAATTCCCCTGCATGTGAGTAACACCACGGCACTGAAAGCTGGCCACTTGCTCTGGGTGTGTAAAAATGACCTGCCAGCTTGGAATGTCCTAAAAAACCTTCTAGATAACATGACGCATGAATGGAAAACATCGTTCATTGAAAGCCTACCAGCCATCCAGAAGGAGTGGGAAGAAAGGAACAACAACAATTCTACTATACCAGGGGCGGAGGCTATAGTCAGGGATGAAACTGAGGCTGAAACTCAGGAAGTTGTAAACTCTGACTCAATAGGCTCGGACGTAGATGAAAGTAAACTAGAAAGTGTAACTGACAGCACTGACAGCTCGATAGGTGCAGACACTACAACGGTTCCCGATAGAGAGTGTCAGAACAGAAGGACAGACTTATGCAAATTTTATGCAAAGGGCATATGCAGACATAGATATGCTGGTAATAAGAAAGGATTAGAATGCAGTTACCAACATCCCAAAAAATTTTTAAATATGCTTATGAGAGGTGAATGTCGATTTGGATAAATATGTAGGTTTTTCCATCCTGAGATGTGCCAAACCTCACTGGAGGACAGAAAATGCCATGACCTCAGCTGCCCATACTTTCACGTGAAAGGCACGGAACGCTACATAAAGAGTAGCAAGCAGGATAATGAATTTGGAGGAAACTCGATAAATTTTTTATACCAAACTGAAAGAGAATTCAAAAGGAGGAGCATGGAGAATGTATGGAACTTAATGCCAGATCCACTTGCATTCCAGAAATACAGATACAGTTACACACCGAAAGGGAACTACAACTATGACAGGCAACTGCCCCACAACAATCAGCTCTGGTCAGGACAAACTCAATATGTCCACGCATAATGGGCTTGCCGAAAAAGTCTCCCAGTCAAACTATCACTAATAGAGTAACCTCATTCATCTTTGCCAACATACAAGGACTGAAAACAAGAACAAACAACAAAGTACAGTTCATAAATGGCCTCCTCACGGAGTCAAATGCAGTAATTGGAGCTTTCACAGAAACCCATGCAGGGGAATTCTTAGACAGTGAGATCTGGATTCCAGGATATAACCTATACAGGTGTGATAGGAAAAGTAGGTCACATGGAGGAGTGGGGTCTATATATCAGGGAAAACCTTGTATGCTCGGAGCTCCTTAACCCTCAAACCGCTAGGGGCCCAAATGGAATTCACACCCACAGGCGCAACAAAAAAAAAAATCCAAAAAATTCTTTCGTCTTATAGAAGTGTTTATTTTTGTTCCCTGATCATGGAAAAATTACAGAAAAATCGTAGGTAGCATATTTTAGCCACAGTAGGGTAGGGAAGTGTGGCAAAAAAGGGGCGTTGGCAGAGCCTTCGCCAGACGAGGTCTACTCCGCCCGAGCTGTCAGACGGCAGTTGCCACAAATATATTATTTCCTAATTATTTCAATGTCTCTGATTGATTTTTTCTTAGTTTTTTTGTAGTAATATTATTCCATACAGTGAATTGTGGTATATTTATATTGTAACGGGGGGGGGGGTAATAGTTAATTGGCGGGAGCAGGTGAGATTGGCAGTAGAGGTAGAAGGGTAGATAGGTAGAAGTAGGAAAGTAGATAGAAGTAGAAGAGTAGATAGTAGAAGTAGAAAATAGTAAATAGAAAATGCTAATTGCTGCCACCATCCATTCTAGATCATTTACATACAAGACAAGGAATGGAACTTGTCTGTATCAACATAATATACTCAAAGATGTTATCAAGAGGTATGCTCCCTCTGTATCATGTACTCATTCAAAATTCCAGGGAACAAAGTGAAAAACAAATTAAACAATAAATTCATCAATTATATTTCACATGATAAGTATCATACTTTAAGCAATTCAACTAAAATGTTAATATTCAAAGTGAGTCATCATCCAAGAATTCGAGAATCCTACAACTCGACTGCCTCTGCTCATCACACAACACCTGTTTAGAAAACACGACCAAGTCACCTTAATGTTCAACTCACCAAGTGTCTGAGTTTCCGTGGAATAGAGAGAGAGGGGGGAGGTCTGTAGTTGACAGACTGTCCCGCCCCACCGGCTGACCGCCTGTGTGGACGGCTGGCCGCTGCTGGCTGTTCTTCTGTCTATTGCTCTGCTTCTTCTGTCCTTCTCCTCTCGAATGGATATCTCTCCGAGTATATATTGGGAAACCTAGTGGCTAACTCCGCCCACAAGTTAGATAGCCTCAGGCACTCTACCAGCCACTCCTTAAACGTCGGCATGTTTGAAGGCTACCCGGCTACGATTATAAGATTAGCGGGAGCCAGGTGATTCGCATGACCTGACCTCAGGTCAACTCGGTGTCATTAACACTTGAGGGTGAGATTAAGGCCGGACAAGTTGGCGTCTGTCAAAATCCCTGTCTGTGACTCATGAAATATGTGTATGTATTAAATATAGCTAACCCAAACACCTTTACAGTGTTACAATATTATAAAATGTGTGAACCATCGCTGTACTCAAAATTATGGTGTGCATATAAGTGATTCAATTATTATGTTCATAAAACAATAAACAAATAGTTTTGCTGTTGTTACACTATATACACAGGTTATATATAAGTATCTGCATGTTTTGTTCACCATAACGAACTACTAAGTTGGTCTTGTGAGTCAAAAAGCAACGAGGAGTGGCCGCCACACACCAGCGAGCCACTCACTGCCACGCGCTCCCTCAACACCACCTCACTCACCCTCATTTACCTCCCACAATACTGTTTTTGCATTTATTCACTATACACAGACGTTATATATACGTATTTACATGTTTTGTTCACCATAACTGTACATCTAAGCTTGTATGGTGAGTAAACGCACAAAGACGTAGCTACTCCACAGTCAGCTGATCGGCGGCCACCCTCAAGGCCAGGCGCACTATTATTTCTCCTCCAACAATATTGGTTGTGGTGTTATTACACGATATACACACATTTTATATAAGTATCTACCTGTTTTATTCACCATACCTGTACAAATAAGCTGGTATGGTGCCCAAAGACCATAGTGGCCATCAGTAAACAACATGCCAAGTCGTGCAGACGACGCTCCTCTCTCACCAAAATGGCGGCTCCCAACCTACTCCTCTCGCTGTTATCTCACACTATACACACGTTATATGTAAGTATCTACATTTGTGTTCACCATAGCGAACCACTAAGCTGGTATGGTGAGTGCAGTCAATAAATGGTGGCCACACACAGTCCGAAGACGACGCCACAACCCTCCCTCCACAGCCGTACTCCTCCCTCCATCGAGCACAGCGCTAAATATCTCCACAATCAAGCTGTTATCAGAATCCTGATCAGTTTTATCAAATTCAGGGGGCTTCAGTAATACTATCACTGCTAAATAATAGCAGTATCACTTATATTTTGGCATTTGCAGGCGATGCTGTGGTCACAAGCTGAACAGCGGTGCTGTGAGCTCGTGCTGCGTGCGCCAGCCTTGGTGGCTGGCGCAATACTGACGCTCTCACTCCCAAGAATGTTGGGCTGGATTTTTTTTCTAGGTGGCATCTGGCAACTATCAGTCGTGGCTGTACTATAGCTGCCCCTATCCCAGGCGGGGCGTTTAAATTATAGCGCTAGACACGAAATCATATATAAATGATGTGCGCGGTTTCGGTTTTGTTACTGATATCATTTATATATGATATGCGTGTTTTGAGGGTTAACGTTACAAATGAGGTGGTAGAGGTACTGGGATTAAAAATAGAGAAAATAAAATTAGTGATTATTCTAATATACAAACCGCCAGATGCAACGGCTGTGGAATTCACAGAACAGATAAACAAAATAGAGAATAACCTTGATAATTTGAAGAACCCGATACCTGATATTATCTTCCTAGGTGACTTCAACTTGCCTAGTCTCAGGTGGAGAATAGCAAACAATAATATTATACCAGGAAATCTATCAGGACCTAACCAACCACAGATTAGAGAACTACTTAGATTCTGTGACAAATTTTCACTCAATCAGCAGATATCAGAGCCAACGAGAAATGAAAATATTCTAGATCTGGTCTTTACGAACAATGAAGACAATATCAGATACCACATATTCAGATCACAAGCTCATTGAAGTGCAAACAACCATCAATACTCAGAATAGACCTAAAACGTTGATAAAGCGAGAGGGGCTATTCAGTAAATTCAATTTTAATAATAAAAGGATATACTGAGAGATAATAAACAGGGAACTTACAAACATTCCATGGGAAACTGTTTTAAGTAATACAAGTCCTACAGAAGGATTAGAAAAACTGACTTCGGAAGCGTATCAAGTCTGAAACATGTTCCTTTGAGGACAGCCAGAATGAGATCCAACGTAGAAAGAGAATGCAGACGACACTATAAACGCAGGAAAAAAATAACGGAACTGCTTATGCAGACACGAATTTCCCATCAAAGAAAGAATAGTTTAAATAGGGAGATTGAAGAAATCGAGCGGAAATTGAAACACTCATATGAAACTGAAGAGAGGCAATTAGAACAGAAAGCAATTCAGGAAATAAAGAAAAATCCAAAATACTTCTTCACATATGCGAAATCAAAAGCAAAAACCACTGCCAGTATTGGACCTATTCGTACAAGTGAAGGTTCATACACGGAGGATGTTATGGTTGTGGTTAGAGAAACAATCTTCGTCCTCATGGTTTTATTCTCCGCCAGTAACAACAACAAAACAATAATCAGGTACATGAAATATTGTTAACAAGATCATAAACAAAAGAGCATCTGCTCCAAACATGCTAACTCCAACATCTGTAGTACTCAATCCCAACATTCCTCCCCTTTTAAATAAACTCTTTCCCTACAGGTTAAGTCTATCAGGCGGTCGTATGACTCTTCCTGATTTTCTCAACTGGAAGTCCTGACCTGTTACTTCTGGGAAACATTCGTCTGAATTACTCCTTGTAGAGTCCATAGGGTTGACTGTATCCCCATAACCCTGTGCTGCCCCTTGCTCTGCCTCACGGTCACCTGCAGGTGCTGCTATCCCTTCATTATTAGGATGGATATCACTAGTTGCCCCACCCCCATCTGAAGGGTCTTCAAAATTCCCTGTGAACCTTGGCATGAGCTCATCGGCATGCCTTTTCCAATTAATGTTACCAAAACTCTGCACTTGCACAGTAAAGTTGCTGCGGCCCAGGACTTCCCTAATTTTCCCTTCCACCCAGGGCTTTCCACTTCCAAAATTCCTTGCATATACTGCATCCCCCTCATTAAACAACAATTCCTCTCCCTGAGCCAACTGACTGGCCAAGCTAGTTACCGATTTCTCTTTTTGGGATCTGTCTTTACTGCTTCCATGTGCACTTTAAAGTGTCTATTAAACAGTAATTCAGAAGGAGATTTACCAGTAGTAGAATGAACAGTTTTTCTTTGATTATATAAAAATCTACAAAGCCTTGTATTAATAGTACCTTCCGTAAACCGCTTTAACCCTTCTTTCAAGGATCTCACTGCTCTCTCTGCTAGACCATTTGAGGAAGGATTATAGGGGGCAGGTGTTACATGTTTAATACCATTTTTTCTAAAAAAAATCCTCCATTTCCACAGAAACAAAATAAGGAGCATTGTCTGAGACAATTATGTCTGGCAATCCAAAATTACAAAATGTTTTCCTTAGTAATTCACAAGTTACAGATGATGTGGTGGAATTACACACATGCACATCCAGAAATTTGGTGTATGAATCCACCACCACTAGGTAATATTTATTATCCATAGGTCCCGCATAATCTACATGAAGTCTAGACCAGGGTTTTCCAGTGCATGGCCAAGAAAGTACTGGGGCCTGGGGTTTCTGATAATTCTTAAAGCAAATATGACAATTTTTTGTTACCTCAGCAATATCCTGGTCTATTTTTGGCCACCAAACCCAACTTCTAGCTTCTGCTTTCATAGCATTTATGCCATTATGGCCTACATGCAGCTGTTCCAAAATCTTACATCTCAGTTCCCCAGGCACCACCACTCTATTCCTATACAAAAGTACATCCTGGTGAATACTAAGGTCAGCCTTCACTGCAGCATACTCTGACAATAACAAATTATCATTCCAACCATATTTGACATATTTCAACAACAGACTTAATTTGGGATCTCTACCAGTTGCCTTCCTAATAGTCTGGAATGAAATATCCTCAAAAGACATAGCTTCCACCAGGTTAACATACTCCACTGGAATACTGGAATTTAATTCTTCTGTCACAGGCAATCTACTTAATGCATCAGCTACTACATTATCCTTGCCTGGCTTAAACTCTAAATCATACTCAAACTGTGAGAGTAGTAATGCCCATCTTTGAATTCTAGCATTGGCATTAACTGGAATTTGCTTACCTCTGCCAAACAATCCTAGCAGGGGTTTATGATCTGTTCTAGCAAGAAATTTCCTCCCCAGCAGAAAATACCTCAGTTTCTTTACAGCAAATACCAAAGCTAAAGCTTCTTTATCTAACTGAGAATAATTCTGTTCTGCAGGAGATAATTTCTTGCTAGCAAAATATACTACTTTATCCTGACCATCTACTTCCTGTAATAATACACAACCCACTCCTACTGGGGAAGCATCTACCTCCAGTTTTAATGGAGTCTACCTGTAAAATTAGTGAGCACTGGAGAATTGATCAATTCCTGCTTAATATTCCTGAATGCATTTTCCTCTCTTGCTGCCCACTTAAATCTAGCCCCTTTTTTCAACAATTCATACAAGGGTGCTAATTTTGTTGAAAAGTTCTTCACAAACTTACAAAAATATGTAACCATCCCAACAAAAGACTGTACTTCCCCAACTGATGTTGGGGCTGGGGCATCTATTATAGCAGCTACATTTTTGTGAGAAGGAGTAAAGCCCTTACCTGAAATATGGTACCCCAGGTATTCAATGGCCTTGGTCTTCAACGTTGTTTTTCCCTTATTAATCTTCACATTGTGCTTTTGCAAAAGATTCAAAACTTGTTCTAATCTAGCATCATGCACTTCCTCATTCTCTCCACATACAATAATGTCATCTAAAAAACTAGCCACACCTTCAATGTTAACTAACAACTGGGACATGAATCTCTGAAAAATTGCTGGAGACGAGGAGAGTCCAAAAGGAAGTCTTTTATACTTAAATAACCCCTTGTGGGTATTAATCACTAACAATTTCTGGCTCTCCTCCTCTACAGGAATTTGCAAGTAAGCATCCTTCAGGTCAATCTTAGAAAAAATTGCTCCTTTGCAGACCACTGACAATAACTCATCTATCTTAGGTAAAGGATACTTCTCACAGTGTATGCGGTTGTTCAGTTCCTTGAAGTCTGCACAGATTCTCAAAGATTTCCTATCTGCCTTCAACACTGGTACAATTGGGGCTGCCCACTCACTATGTGTAATTGGCTCTAAGATGCCTTCTGCCACATGCTTTTCCAGGGCTGATTCTACCAATTGCTTGTAATGAAACGGCACTGTTCTTGCCTTGAAAAATTTAGGTGAAGCCCCACTTTTCAGGTGAATTTTTGCAACCATGCTATTAATTGGCTTATCTGCCTCCACTGAATATTTATCTAACATTTGTTCGGCACTTTTAATTGTTTTAACTATCGACAATTCATCTAGGCCCGCCAAGAAAATTCCCACTTTTTCCATGAGATCCTTACCACATAGGCTAGGATTATGTGAATCCACTACATAAAAATCCTGGACAATTTCTTTTCCATTATAACCTACTTTTGCCGACACCTTGCCATAGACCTTAATCGGTACATTATCATAAGCACTTAAAGATTTTTTACCTGGTTTTACATTCAATTGCAAGGTATCTGCCCAATCTCTAGACAATGTTGACACTGCCGCACCAGTGTCCAGTTCCAAGGGAACTAACTTCCCATTAATTACAAAATTCACCACTTGTGACTTCACTGAACATACCTTTTCTTTCACCGAATATAGTCGGTTTTCCTCACCTGCAGCTTCTTCAGACGGTTTACCTTCCTCTACCGCCTTGACTACAGTACCACTACCTCTTCTTCCTGCATTACCTGGTCGTCTCCTCTCCCAGGCCTTGTTGTTCCTGTCCAGAAATTCCCTACACACTCTCTGCAAGTGTCCCTCCTTGTTACAAAAGTTGCATATATATGCACGAAACTTGCACTTGCTACTTATGTGCCTGTATCCACAGTGTTTGCATCTGGTCTGGCCCTGTACGACCATAATTTCCTGAGTAGAAGTCTTACTTCCAAAAGCCCTTTCCAGGTTCAATATCTTCTCGAGCACTGTCCATGAAGTCATCGATTGTAGATCCAAATTTTCTGCCACCAGGTTAGGGAAATAATTCTCCTTTTCCACTGCCATGAACAACTGGTCCCTAACCCTACCGTCCAACTGTGCTCCGAAGTTGCAGAGGTTAGCCAAAGCCTTCAACTCCGCAAATAAATCCTGTACGGATTCGTGCTGCTTTTTCATCCTCTTCTGGAAATCCATCAAACTCCTGTGATATGATGGTTTCACCACATACTGACGTTTAAGCAGAGCAATCAGGTCTACATAGGTCTTCGTGCGGTAACTCCGGTGCACACAAATTTCCGAGAACACTATATGCTTTAGAGCCCAGTGAAACTAAGAGTACCGCTTTCTTGTTGGCGTCCTCCTTAATCTCTCGGCACTAAAAGTGTGCTTCCAGCAGGCTGAGCCACAGGTCCAACGAGATCTTGGCAGTGTTTAACGGCTCCATTGACATGAGCGGCGTAGTCATTGTCACGGTGGTAGCACACTGTACTGTTGTGCACGAAGTGTCCACTCGTTCACACGACGTACCCTGCTCTCTCCTGATCCTCACACCACGTCTCGTACCCAAGCTCTCTGCCGGAGATGTTTAATCCTCGTCGCCACTGTTATGGTTGTGGTCAGAGAAACAATCTTCGTCCTCATGGTTTTATTCTCCGCCAGTAACAACAAAACAATAATCAGGTACATGAAATATTGTTAACAAGATCATAAACAAAAGAGCATCTGCTCCAAACATGCTACCTCCAACATCTGTAGTACTCAATCCCAACAGAGGATGACAAAGAAATTAGTGAAATCCTAAAAAAAGCAGTATGAGGACATGTTTAGCACCCCAATAAACAACATGAAAGTGGAAGATCCAGACTATTTCTTTATGCGAGATATTCAAACCCCTGTAAATATAACTGATATCAACATGAGCACACTAAACTTTGAAAGAGAAATTGAAAACATGCCCATGCACTCGGCCCCAGGTCCAGACTCATGGAATTCAATATTTATAAAGAGATGCAAAGTGCCGTTAGCACAGGCACTCAGTATAGTGTGGAGGAAGAGCTTGGACATGGGGGAGATACCAGATGCTCTTAAAGTAGCAGACATAGCCCCTCTACACAAGGGAGGGAGCAAAGCATTGGCAAAGAATTATAGACCAGTTACACTAACATCGCACATAATAAAAGTATTTGAGGGTGTGATTAGGAGTCAGGTCACCAATTTCATGGAGACCAATGACCTTCACAACCCAGGCCAACGTGGATTTCGAGCGGGAAGATCATGCCTCTCACAGCTACTTGAGCACTACGACAAAGTCACTGAGGCATTAGAAGAAAAACAGAATGCTGATGTGATATACACGGACTTCGCAAAGGCTTTCGGTAAATGTGACCATGGCGTGATAGCACATAAAATGAATTCAATGGGAATAACCGGTAAAGTAGGACGCTGGATACTCAGTTTTCTGTCTAACAGGACTCAGCGAGTAACGGTCAACCATATAAAATCTAGTCCAAGTGCAATTAGAAGCTCTGTACCTCAGGGTACAGTCCTTGCACCGCTGCTTTTCCTTATTCTCATGTCAGATATAGACAAAAATACAAGTCACAGCTTCGTATCGTCCTTTGCAGATGACACAAAAATCAGTATGAAAATTACCTCTGCTGAAGACATTGAAAAACTTCAAGTTGATATTAATAAAGTTTTCGATTGGGCATCAGAAAATAACATGATGTTTAACAGTGATAAATTCCAGGTACTCAGGCACGGTAAAAATGAGGACCTTAAACATAATACAGGGTATAAAACACAATCAAATGTACCCATAGTAGGAAAACAGCATGTAAGTGATTTGGGAATAATGATGCCTGATGACCTAACGTTTAGGGAGCATAACCAAGCAAATATTGCGACAGCCAGAAAAATGATAGGATGGATTACGAGAACTTTCAAATCCAGGGATCCCATCACAATGGTTGTACTCTTCAAGTCACTTGTGTTGTCCCGTCTTGAGTACTGCTCAGTACTCACTTCCCCCTTCAGAGCAGGAGAGATTGCTGAAATAGAGGGAATACAGAGAACATATACGGCACGCATAGACGCGATAAAGCACCTAAATTATTGGGATCATCTCAAAGCTCTCCAAATGTACTCACTAGAAAGAAGACGAGAGAGATATCAAATAATATACACCTGGAAGATACTGGAGGGCCAAGTACCAAATCTACACAGTAAAATAACAACATACTGGAGTGAACAACATGGAAGGAAATGCAGAATAGAACCAGTGAAGAGCAGAGGTGCCATAGGCACAATCAGAGAACACTGTATAAACATCAGAGGTCCGCGGTTGTTCAACACCCTCCCAGCAAGCATAAGAAATATTGCCGGAACAACCGTGGACATCTTCAAGAGGAAACTAGATTTATTCCTCCAAGGAGTGCCGGACCAACCGGGATGTGGTGGGTATGTGGGCCTGCGGGCTGCTCCAAGCAACAGCCTAGTGGACCAAACTCTCACAAGTCAAGCCTGGCCTCGGGCCGGGCTTAGGGAGTAGAAGAACTCCCAGAACCCTATCAACCAGGTATCAACCAGGTATCATGGGTGTCTGTGAAAGCTCCAAATACTCAAATGCATTTGACTCAGCGATGAGGCCATTTATGAATTGTACTTTGTTTGTTGTTCTTGTTTTTAGTCCATGTATGTTGGCAAAGATAAATGAGTTTACTCTATTTGGGATAGTTTGACTGGGAGACTTTTTTGGCAGGTACATTATGTGTGGACATGTTTAGTTTGTTTGGCTCAGTGCTGATTGTTGTAGGGCAGTTGGCTGTCATAGTTGTAGTTCCTTTTTGGTGTACTCACCTAGTTGTGCTTGCGGGGGTTGAGCTTTGGCTCTTTGGTCCTGCCCCTCAACCATCAATCAACTAATATACAGATTCCTGAGCCTACTGGGCTCTAGCATATTTACATTTGAAACTGTGTATTGAGTCAGCCTCCACCACATCACTTTCTATAGTGCATTCCATTTACTAACAACTCTGACACTGAAAAAGTTCTTTCTAATGTCTCTGTGGTTCATTTGGGTACTCAGCTTCCACCTGTGTCCCTTTGTGCGTGTACCACCCGTGTTAAATAATCCATCCTTGTCTACCCTGTCAAATTGTAATTTGTATCTGTAATGTATCTGTATTTGTATCAGGTGTGTAATTGTATCCGTGATTCTGGTATGCAAGTGGGTCTGGCATCCAGTTCCATACATTCTCTATGTTCCCCCTTTTGAAATCTTTTTTGGCTTGGTATAAAAAATTAATTGAGTGTCCTCAAAATTCATTATCTTGTTTGCCACTCTTTATGCAGCGTTCCGTGCCTTTCACATGAAAGTATTGGCAGCTGAGGTCATAGCATTTTCTGTCCTCAAGTGAGGTTTGGCACATGTCAGGATAGAAAAACCTACATGTTTATCCAAATTGTCACTGTCCTTTCCTAAGCACATTTAAAAAAAATTGGGGATGGTGGTAACTGCATTCTAATTCTTTCTTATTACCAGCATATCTATGTCTGCATATGCCTTTTACATAAAATTTATATGGCTGTCCTTTTGGTCTGACTCGCTCTATCTAGGACTGTTGTATTGTTTGTACCTATCGTGCTGTCTGTTACACTTTCTAGTCTACTGTCGTCTGCATCCGGGCATACTGAATCAGAGTTTAGAACTTCCAGAGATTCTGTTTCAGTTTCCTCCCTGACTATAATCTGCCCCCCCCCCCCCTGGTCTATTAGAATTATTGTTGTTCATTTCCCACTCTCTCTGGATGGCTGGTACGTGTTCAATGAATTATGTTTTCCGGTCCTGCGTCATGTTATCTAGAAGGTTTTTTAGGATATTCGAAGATGGCAGGTAATTTTTACAAACCCAGAGCAAATGGCCAGCTCTCAGTCCCATGGTGTTACTCCTGTACAAGCTGAATGAAATCTATTCTTACATATATAACATTCAATTCCCATTGCCTTAGTCTTTTAAGGTATTATTATAGTGGCCGCAAATTAATTTGTTTACTGCCATTTTGCTTTGTTTTGCTGTGCACTTGGAATGGGGTTGCCAGTGTTTTATGTTTGCACGAATGCCAAGCTCTTGTACTTATCTAATCTTGCAAGTGTGTATCACAACATTCAATATGCAAGACCAATTTGTCTGTTCCCTTTATCTCAAACCCTACCCAGCTGCATGTTCCAAGGTATACTGTAGATGGCAACCTGGAGTTTAGTGAGTGGCTCCACTCCCTGGCTGTTCCCTGGGTCACCATCACCACTATTGTGGAGGTGCCAGTTTTCTATTTGGTGTCCTTAGTATTTCAGTATTTAGTACACTGTCGTCAGTATTTTACTATTTCTAATATTACAGTATATGTGTATTTAAATTTATATGCTTAACCCCTTATGTACAGATACTTATCGTATGTAGTGGAGTACAAGTCACTGTTGTTGACCGTAACCTTCCCCTCAGGTCCCTCGGTGGATGTGTCCTGTTGCCACTTCTTTGTTCTTAAACCATTAATGAGTTGTTGGCTGTAACCATTACCATAAGGAATTTTATGCTTACTTTCTGGCTTCCTCTGTTGACTTACTCTATTATTTATTTCTAGATTCACATTCCTGTATTTCAGTATAAATTCACAGTATATTCTCACTGAGGACGGCTCTAACCCTGGTTGCCTCATGGCTAGTGTATACACATTCAAGGGTGTTGCCTTATTTTGGCACTCATACATCTCCACTTTTTCACATGGCAATATTCCTACATTTCAACTTTTATGTGTCGTGTTACACTTCACTGAATCACTGTTTCAGAATAGCTAATACAGTGGAACCTCAGTATTCGGATTTAATTGGATCTTGAAGGCGAGACGAATGCCAAAATGTTTGAATACCGAACAATTATTTCTCATAATGAATTATGTAAATTGGATTAATCAGTTCCAGACCACAAAAATATATATAGTTATACAATAATTAAATGAAATAAATGCTAACACACTTAGACGTATGTTGATGGCATATGCGGAAGGTGGTGAGGCAGAGGAAGAGAGATGTTCTTTGGTAGGGGAGTCCATATCATTATAACTTCTGATAGTTGTGTTTCTGGGATTCTTTCTCTTTTCTGCCTTTTTCTGTTTCCTTCATTACACTCACTGGATGCTTTTCTTACAAGAAACTTGTCCAAGGATGATTAATTTTGTCGGCACTTTAACCCCTCAACTGCTCAACATGCCTGCAGGCCCTCAACGGGGGGTGTGCAATGTGCCTCCGGGGATCTTATATTTTTAGTGTATGATTCAAAACTCTCGTGACTACATGGGGTTCACATCAGCTTCCTCGGGGATCTTGTAAACAGATGCCATCTTAAAAAAAAATCGTGGGCAACATTCCCTGGTGTGAGAGCCTCAGTACTGTACTGAGTGAGCAACCAAAGCTGACGCACGCAGCATGAGCTCACAGCACTGCTGGTTCAGCTTCTGACCACAGCATTACCTAATAATGTCAAAATATATATATAACTTGTATTATTTAGCCATGATAGTATCACAGAAGAGCCTGAGTGTGATAATGACTGTGTACATTGTTCAAATATCAGTGAATCAATGCTGTTCACAATGTTCACAGCGCTAGCCACATCACAGCATTATTTCATCCATCTAGGAATCTTCAAACGACGACTTATGTTACTTTACAAAATAAAGCTGTGGTCAGTTATTCATTTACAGGATTTAGTGGCCAGGATTGTGGTAATAGCTGGATTTTGGTAATAATTAGAGCGGTGCGTAGTATTGTGGGAGGAGGAAGTTTGGTGAGGGAGGGAGGGAGGGAGGGAGAGATTCCAGATAGCGTCACTGTGTGGCAGCCACTCTTGTTTTGCTCACCACACTAGCTTAGTGGTTCGCTATAGTGAACACATATGTACATGGGTATATACAATGTGTGTATGTTGTGTAATAACAGCAACAGGAGTTTGTTGTGAGGAGCTATTTTGGTGAGGGAGGTGACGTCATAATCGTAGCGTCATCTGCTGTCTGCTGTGTGATTTCTCATGCAGTGTATGATGGCCACTGTGCTGTTTGAACACAATACCGGCTTACTTGCATAGTTCTGGTGAATAAAACATGTAAATACTGTGACGATAATCTCTTTCAAGAGAGATTGAGCCTGCTCTTCCCTATCTCAAGTTACGTCAACTATACAAGTACAAGATGCTACATTAAAGATACGTCCACCAGTAGCACAAAACGTTTTGACCAGGAAGCAAAACGTACCCTGCAAACCCCCCTTCACCCCCCCCCCCCCCGTCAGCCGGCTCACCGCCCGTCTTCAACGAGCTAACTATCATTCTCACGCCATCTAGCCGAGTCAACGTCTGGGCTAGCTGCAGCCGTCTTCCTCAGAATATTCTTTGTGCTCTTAGAGTTGACATCTCTCTCTGGTATACTAAGCTCTGGCTGTCGTATACTAAGGGAGGTAGCAGCTATAGCCAATATTCTCAGCACCTGATTGTTATTATTTTATTGTAGAATAACATTTCACATCTAGTAATTATTCATGTTGTTTTGTTTGTTGACTTGTTTAATTTTCATTTACAGCCAAGGGATTGTCTTTGTTCATATTTTGTTTTCTAAATTAATTAAAGTTTCATTGTTTATACTTTGTGTTTTGCGTGTCTTCCCTTACCTTACCACAGACAAACAGGCAAGCAGTCTCTTTTTTTTTGTAAGTGTGACCAGGCATTGACACCTGCCATTGGAGGACTGCCGAATATCAACACTCCAACACTTTACCGTCACATTCATGGGGGCCTGTCCTAGGAGCTTCACTCAGGTACTGGTACCAGAACGTCAATTTGTGGTAAGCGTACTTGGCTTTGATACACTTGCTTTTCAATATTTTCAATATTCAATTTTATTATTCATATGGTGCTGTGTGTATTGTGCATTCCAGGAGTAGCATATGGTGAGTGTGAGACAACTTTGGATTACGTGGTGACTGTAGGCCTCAGTCATTCTCTTAATTGGTCATCTCTCCCTCCGTGTTATTACCCGTGTTTACCACCTTTTGTCCCTAGGATATTTCTCGTTTTCGGCAGATCTTCATATTGGTACCCTGGTACTTTGGTCTGTCTCCGGGTCAAAAGCACCTAATTTCTGCAATCCGACTACAGGAGGATAAAGAGGGCCATAGTTCCTCTAAGCACGGACTTCGTTGCTGAGTTGGGACCTCAGCAGCAGTTCTCGTCACCAGTTGACACTCGCACCCCTACATGTCGGTCAGAGATGATGATATTTACTTAGGTAGGGAATTAGGTTTCTTTTTACAGAGCACGAAAGTTCGCTAATTCTGTAAGTATCATATTTCATTCAGTGGGAAAAACTTGCTTACGTCCTATAGAGACTCGGCAAGGTATGCCTACATTCTTGGACTACCTAATTCACTTTTGGAGCAATTAAATGTTTCATTTGTTTTAGAAACTCAGTTTCGCTTACTTAGTAGGATTTTCTTGCCCTTATCCTCTTACATTGAGTACCGGGTACAAGATTTCCTGCGATCTTGATTTATTAATCATTTACCATTTTGAAGTTAACATTAATTGTTAAAGATTCCACAGGATAGGTACCAGTTGCCACGTCCTGTTTCTGACATTCACCATATCACAACAGTCTATTCGTTGTACATTTATTTGCTAATTTCACCATGTTTCGTCTCCAAACTTTCCGTGCAGATCCAGCATGTGAAATAGGGAACTTAAGTCGTGCCAAGAGGACCGAATTACAAACTCTTGCACATGAGTATCAACTAGATGTTCCCCATGGAGCCAACAAAAATGAATTGCATAACTTGTTAATGGATCACCTCTTAGATGAAGGGACAATTGACCATGAAACTCACGAAACTTATTGTATTGCAGATAAACCTGATTTGGTCGCTATGAAACTCAAAATCGAGCTCGCAAAGCTCGAGAAGGAGCAACAGCAAGCAGCCATACAGCAACAAAAGGAAGCAGCTGCCATCAAGAAAGAGGAGCAGGAACGTGAGGCGGCCCTGGCAAAGGAAGCTCTACAGAAGAAAGAAGAGGCCGCCCTCAAGGAACGAGAGGCCGCCCTCAAGGAACGAGAGGCCGCCATGAAGAAGGAAGACCAAGAACATGAGATGGCCCTATTCAGAGAGCGTGAGCGAGTACAGCTTGAAGCAAAACAACGCCACCTGGAGATGCAACGCGAGCATGACAAACAGTAGGCGGCTATGGCTATGGAATGTCGTCAACAAGAACTCGCGTTGGAAACTACCCACCACGCTCAACGCCAACAAGCTACAGCTAGTCTTTCTGTAAGTTTCAATGTCTCCCATGCAAGTAAGTTAATGCCACCGTTCGTAGAGACAGAGATCGACGTATTTTTTACCACCTTTGAGACCCTAGCTAATCAACTTAGCTGGCCTGCCGACCAATGGGCTACCCTTCTCAGAGTACATCTCACAGGTAGAGCAGCAGTCACTTTCAGTACTTTGGCATCTGAGAATGACTACCAGACCCTGAAGCAAGCAGTGTTGGACGCCTACCTTCTCTCCACCGAAAGCTACCGACGAAAATTCCATGATCACCTAAAGGCAAGTACCACCACCTTTCTAGAATTTGCCAATACCAAAAGGAGATATTTTATGAAATGGCTGGAAGCAGCACATGTCTCTACCTTTGCAGAACTCGTCAACCTCATGCTAGTTGAAGAATTCTTGAGGCGTGTACCTCCTCCTGTCCGTTTATATTTAGCAGATAAAGAAGAGACCGACTACATAAAATGTGCGAAGTCGGCTGACACCTACAGCCTCATCCACCGGCTGACACCAGAACCATCTTCCAGTAAGAAGTCTTGGTACAGTTACGAGAAAGTGAGCCCAGATCAAGCTAGCTCGCAATTGTACTGTAAGTATTGTAGACTCTATGGACATACCATAGATAAATGTGGTAAGTCTCAATACAAAGGTAATACTGAATCCACTAAACCCAAACAGACTCCTCCTAAGTCCGGTAAGCCTGTGATGAATGTTGGTGTTCATGTTAATGATCTTTCTCTCTTCAGTAAACACCTGTATCCTGGAACTGTCTCTACCAACGGTTCAGGTTCGGAGGGACGTTTCAAACTGAAGATCTTGAGGGACACAGCGGCTCTTCAATCAATAATATTGAAATCAGCTGTGCCCAATATCGCCTACACCGGGGAAACCGTCTTCATCACTGACCTCACTGCTACCACTCCTTATCCACTTGCCAGAGTCCACCTGGATTATCCCTTTGTGACCGGTGAAGTCCAAGTCGCCATCAGGGAAAAGCTTTTTCCCATGCCTGGAGTGCAACTTCTCCTAGGCAACGACTTGGCAGAAGACCTGCAACCGACCAACCTGATCGTCATGGACAAACCCCAGGTTTGTACCTCTGTAATGGATAATCCCATCTTTGAGTATGTTCCAGCAAAGGTTCAAGAGAGTGATGAAGTTTCTCCTCCGGTTTTAGTGACCACCCGTGCACAAGCTGCACGACCGCAACCAGCTGAATCTACTGCTACCGCTGTCCCTCAAGACCCTCTGAAACTACCCCCAAATCTTACCACGTTGGAGTTCCGTAAGTTACAGAGGGAAGATCTTACCTTGACACCATCATTCTTCCAGGCTGAGACTCAACCTGACAGTATCCCTGGGTTCTTCCTTGAGAACGAGTTGCTCTACTGCAGATACAGACCCAGTAAACTGAAGGAGGAGGACGATTGGGCCAACGTCGAACAACTAGTGATTCCCACCAGCCTGCGGCCCGCTATTTTACACCTGGCCCACGGAGCACTTTCACACTACGGTTTTAACAACACCTACCACGGAATCCGTCAAGACTACTACTGGCCAGGTATGGTTAACAACGTCAAACAGTACGTCAAATAGTGTCACACATGTCAGATGGCAGGTAAACCGAACATCTCTATCCCCAGAGCACCACTGACACCCATCCAGGTGCCTGCGGAACCTTTCCACAGACTTATTATAGACTGTGTTGGTCCTTTACCTCGGACCAGTTCTGGCAACGCCTATATACTAACCATCCTGTGTCCTACCACCAGATTCCCCATAGCAGTTCCAGTAAAGAACATTACGGCTGCTACTGTGGTGAAACACTTACTGAAGATCTTCACCCAGTATGGATTTCCAAGGGAGGTTCAGAGCGACTGTGGCACCAACTTCACCAGTGATCTCTTCAAACGGACACTGGAAGAGTTCAACATCACACAGGTACTGTCCAGCCCCTATCATCCTGCTTCACAGGGTTCTCTTGAGCGTAGTCATCAGACCATTAAAGCACTCCTAAAGAAGTTTTGCAATGAGACCTCTAAAGATTGGGATAAACAACTTGACCTCATTATGTGTATTTTCAGAAGTCTTCCAAATGAGTCTCTAGGAGTATCTCCTTATGAGATGCTCTACGGACGTAAGTGCCGTACTCCTCTCAAAGCTTTCAAGGACTCTCTACGTGATGCCACCTTCAGTGAGCATCAGAATGTGCCCCAGTTTCTTCAAAACCTACAACACATTCTAGAGAGGGTGCATACCTTTGCTAAGGACAATCTATTGAAAGCCCAAGAGAGGATTAAGACTCATTTTGACCAGAACAGCAATGTAAGGAAATTTAAACCGGGAGACTTCGTGCTTGCCTACTTTCCTATCACAGGTTCTCCCTTGCAAAACAGTCTCCATGGTGTAGTGGTAAGACACTCGCCTGGCGTTCCGCGAGCGCTATGTCATGGGTTCGTATCCTGGCCGGGGAGGATTTACTAGGCACAATTCCTTAACTGTAGCCTCTGTTTAACGCAACAGTAAAATGTGTACTTGGATGAAAAAACGATTCTTCGCGACAGGGGATCGTATTCCAGGGACCTGCCCGAAACGCTACGCGTACTAGTGGCTGTACAAGAATGTAACAACTCTTGTATGTATCTCAAAAAAAAAAAAACAGGTTTTCAAGACCCTACCGCATCAAGGAGTGCAGAAACAACCACAACTAGGTTCTTGAGACTCCAGATAGGCGGCGGAAGACCCAGTTGTGCCACGTCAACCTCCTGAAGCTTTATAACGGTACTCCTCCCACTGTGTTAGTAACATACTATATCTTTAAAGGTCCATGCCTCGACAGTGAGACCTTCCCTGCTTCTCCTCCCGAAAGCACTGACACTGAGTCAGCGCTTTCCAACTCGGAAATCCTAACTGATCTTCATACTTATTTTCAGGACAATAATGGTGCTCCTTTACCATGTTCTAATCCCATTCTCGCCTCGCCAGATATCACGAAGCCTTTCCTCCTCCATGTCGACGCCAGTGGTACCGGCATCAGGGGGCATCCTGATGCAACAACGAGGCGAGGAGGTTCTACAACACCAGAAGAATTACAGCACTATCGAGAAGGAGCCACTCTCCATTGTCCTGAATTTACAGCACTTCGTACCATACCTGAAAAGTGCCCGGTCTACCACCATCTACTCGGACTACAATCTTCTACGCTTCCTGCAGCAAGCCCAATTCAACAGTCAACATCTTCCACGATGGGCTTGATATCTGCAGAATTTAAACCTGGAAATCTCTACATCAAGGGGTCTGACAACATCATATCAGATGCCCCCTCCAGAGTCTATGAGGTAGAGTCTGCTCCACCTACCACTCTACCTCCTGAAGACGTAACTTCACCGGAACCTCAGGCTTCGGGGGAGAGTTGTGACAATAATCTCTTTCAAGAGAGATTGAGCCTGCTCTTCCCTATCTCAAGTTGCGTCAACTATACAAGTACAAGATGCTACATTAAAGATACGTCCACCAGTAGCACAAAACGTTTTGACCAGGAAGCAAAACGTACCCTGCAAACTCCCCTTCACCTCCCCCCCCCTCCCCCCCGTCAGCCGGCTCACCGCCCGTCTTCAACGCGCTAACTACCATTCTCACGCCATCTAGCCGAGTCAACGTCTGGCCTAGCTGCAGCCGTCTTCCTCTATTATATTCTTTGTGCTCTTAGAGTTGACATCTCTCTCTGGTATACTAAGCTCTGGCTGTCGTATACAAAGGGAGGTAGCAGCTGTAGCCAATATTCTCAGCACCTGATTGTTATTATTTTATTGTAGAGTAACATTTCACATCTAGTAATTATTCATGTTGTTTTGTTTGTTGACTTGTTTAATTTTCATTTACAGCCAAGGGATTGTCTTTGTTCATATTTTGTTTTCTAAATTAATTAAAGTTTCATTGTTTATACTTTGTGTTTTGCGTGTCTTCCCTTACCTTACCACAGACAAACAGGCAAGCAGTCTCTTTTTTTTTGTAAGTGTGACCAGGCATTGACACCTGCCATTGGAGGACCGCCGAATATCAACACTCCAACACTTTACCATCACAATACGTATACATAACATGTGTAAAAAGTGTTATAAAAACTAACAGTATGGTGAGAGGAGGAGTGATGGCGAATATGATGTTGAAGATGTGAGGGAGGACTGGCTGGGTGTGGCAGCTCACACTCGCGGAGTTTTCAGTGTGTTTTTGGTGTGTGTATATAGTGTGTGATAGTGTATAGTGTGTAAATAGAATGTATATATACATAAATTAGCATGATACATTGGAAATATGTGCAGGATATGTGTACACGTGTCATGCACATAACACAGTGTCTTCGGACAGTACGGATGTTCTACTGCCATAATATAGTGTACATGTTCATTATACACAGGATTGTCATGAAAAAACAAATAAAATGTATTTGGAAATGTGCGCAAAAAATGAACAAAAATATATTCATGGCAACTTGCGCATCTTGAGCCGGGCGCCCTACTGGCCCCGGGAGCGTAAGCCACGGGCGACCGGGGATTGATGACGTCACGCACGAACTTACGGACCCCATAGCAGCCAAAGTAAGTACAATTTCGACTTTTTGTTAACATATCCATACTCAGGGAAGGGTTTTTGACACTTTAAAAAAAAAATCCAGAGAATATATTTCCTGCACACTGGGTTGGGGGGGGTGCTGTATTTGGAAGCCGAGCAGCCCAGTGGTTAAAATGTTAATAAAGTGAGACATGACATTGTCTTTCAACAGGTTTATAACACTGTCAGGGTGATAATTTTCAAGAAAATGTTTTCCATTTTGCACACCTTCCTTTTATTTGAGAACTATATTTAGGAATGCCAAACTCTGTATCGAGAGCAGACACACGGGCACCACTTTCACATTCAACTACGAGTTCTTTCTTCATCTGTGTCATGATTCAACCATTTTTTTTTTAGCTTGGATCTTATCACTAACTTCATAGGTGACATGATGAATTATTTACACTAAGAATATCAAACATATCCAAAATATCCAAGAGAAAAGTGTAGTGGGTTGTGTAGTGAACAACAGCTATGGTGAAACTGAAGTGGCAGGGACGCATGTTTACTTCTGAATGCTGTGCAAACGGATGAATACCGAACATGAACACAGTGTCTGAATACTGTAAAGTGTGAATTGGAAGCAGTGCAAATACTGAGGTTCCTCTGTACAAGGAAATTATGTAAATATTTTATAATTTGTATTGATCAATACAGTACAGTACTGTAATACTGTATTACTTTTTGTTGCAACTACATCTAGCTTAACCAAATATTCTTTTCCACAGAATAACAAGCCAGAGGAATGTTCAGTGTGTTTTAACAATTATGGTGACAATCGGCTACGGCCTCGCACACTGCCATGCGGCCACACATTCTGCTCCCAGTGTACTGACAATGCTATCAAGAATGCTCAGGTGACCTGCCCCAGCTGCCGGGCCCAGCACGCTGCCAAAGCTGCTACTCAGTTCCCAATCAGTTATGGTATGGAGGCCCTTATCAGAAAACTAAAAGGTATCGAGGTTGTGCCAGGGGAAACAGTACCAGCAAAGCCCATTAAACCTCCTGCGAGAGGAATCAGCAAGAAGTTACGCTCCCTGGTGCAGGAGCAGAAGAGCATCATCAGCATCCTCATTACTAGCTGTGAAGAAGTACTGTCCCAGCTGGGGGAGTACCGGGGGCAGCTGGGGGACTGGAAGACTCAGCACCTGCAGCTCCAGGACAGACTCTGTGCTCTGGTAGAGCAGAACAAGTCAGCAATGAAGCTCTTGGAACTGGAGGATACCAGTGTGGTGGATATGACAACACAAGGAGAGGAAGGGAAGACTCAGCTGCAGGCCATGTTGGGGAGCCTCGACACAGTCAACACTCCACAGGAGGTTGACACAACCATAGACACAGCTGATGAGTGCAGCATGAAGGTAGAAAATTGGCTCAAGATGTGCCGGGAACTCTTCCCAAATGTCAAGACTGTCCACACCTCAGTGAAGGTACGCTGCTGAAGGTCACATTGTTCTCACCCAACTGTGTGTAGTATTGCCTCTATATAAACACTTTTGACATGGAGACACATCAAGATAAGAGTAGGCTTTATATATAGGAAACTTTTTGCTCTAACACCTGAAACATTTTTATTAATAAAGTCAACTTTCATCTTGGTGTTTCTCTACACTGTGGTCAGTGTAGAGAAACATTACTTATATTGTCAAATTACTTTACTCAGTCTGATGCTTCATTATAGACCAGTTACTTTATTCAGAGCCTGATGCTTCATTATAGTCCAGTTACTTTACTCAGTGCCTAATGCTTCATTATAGTCCAGTTACTTTATTCAGAGCCTGATGCTTCATTATAGTCCAGTTACTTTACTCAGTGCCTAATGCTTCATTATAGCCCAGTTACTTTACTCAGAGCCTGATGCTTCATTATAGTCCAGGTTCCACCATTAATGTTTGTGTTGGTAATGACAGGTGCAGGAGACCATCAGGGAGGCCCTGGAGATGATGACCACAGAGACAGGTGCCACAGCTGACCCCGTACACCTGGGAGACTCATCCTCCACCATTAATGTTTGTGTTGGTAATGACAGGTGCAGGAGACCATCAGGTCGGCCCTGGAGATGATGACCACAGAGACAGGTGCCACAGCTGACCCCGTACACCTGGGAGACTCAGCCTCCACCATTAATGTTTGTGTTGGTAATGACAGGTGCAGGAGACCATCAGGGAGGCCCTGGAGATGATGAACACGGAGACAGGTGCCACAGCTGACCCCGTACACCTGGGAGACTCGGCCTCCACCATTAATGTTTGTGTTGGTAATGACAGGTGCAGGAGACCATCAGGGCGGCCCTGGAGATGATGACCACAGAGACAGGTGCCACAGCTGACCCCGTACACCTGGAAGACACAGCTTCCAGCATCATGAATAAAGTTCAGGAAATCACTGGAGAGATCCACCAGAAGCAATTAACAGTAAGTTTTTTATTTTCTCTCATAGGGTCTCAAACACATAGGTCATATCACAAGATATTGAATTGTGTTTCGAGTAGAAGAAGCCTGTTCCTAGGTTTATCAAGGTTCCCCAAGGTCAACTACTGACGTTCCTTAATATACAATCCACAATAGTTGTATATTAACTATTCGACTGGTGTGGGGAGGGGAAGCACACGTGAGCACGAGCTCTGTGAAAAACACTATATATCTCGGGATATTTCAGTGATACAGGAACTAAACACAGTCAGATAACTCATAAAGTGCATCTCAACTTATTAAACAATATACCATAGTGATTGACATCCGACTTTTGTGCTTTAAGGAAATAACAAGTGAATTTCGTGTGGAGTCCACCTCGTGGTGCCAGAACCCAGCCCTTAGGCCCACATCCTGTGTGGCCGCCGTGTGTGTGTGTGCTTACTAGCAAATTGGTTTCCAACAAGTGTAATAGGGGAATGTGGATCGAGAAATTAGTAATAGAGAAAGTGAATACTATTGCAAGTCGGGAATAAAGCAGAAAATCCCTTATTGTAATACAAGCGAATTAATATATCAGTGTTATAACCCAAGTAACTGGCAACTGAGGGCCTCCAGCCGCGGCCTGGGACAACAAGTGTCAACGGTACAGCCTCTGGGACCCTCCCTCACCCTCGACCGTGTGATAAGTACTGACCATACTGTAGAGAACAAATAACATATATACTTTACAAACATACGGTATACATATAATATTATAAATATATAGATATATACAACAAAACAAGGCAAAATGGGAGTAAATAAACAAATTTGTGGCCACTGTAAGATCTCCTTCAAGTCGAAGGCGACGGGAATTGAATGTTATATCTGTAAGAATAGATTTCATTCGGCTTGTACAGGCGTGAGTAACACTGCGGCACTGAGAGCTGGCCACTTGCTCTGGGTGTGTAAACATGACCTGCCAGCTTGGAATATCCTAAAAAACCTTCTAGATAACATGACGCATGAACGGAAAACATCGTTCATTGGAAGCCTACCAGCCATCCAGAAGGAGTGGGAAAGGAACAACAATTGTAATATACCAGGGGCGGAGGCTATAGTCAGGGATGAAACTGAGGCTGAAACTCAGGAAGTTGTAAACTCTGACTCGGTAGGCCCGGATGTGGATGACAGTAAACTAGAAAGTGTAACAGACAGCACTGACAGCTCGGTAGGTACAGACACTACAACGGTTCCCGATAGAGAGAGTCAGAACAGAAGGACAGACTTATGCAAATTTTATGCAAAGGGCATATGCAGACATAGATATGCTGGTAATAAGAAAGGATTAGAATGCAGTTATCAACATCCCAAAAAATGTTTAAATATGCTTAGGAAAGGTGAGTGTCGATTTGGATCAATATGTAGGTTTTTCCATCCTGAGATGTGCCAAACCTCACTGGAGGACAGAAAATGCTATGACCTCAGCTGCCCATACTTTCACGTGAAAGGCACGGAACGCTACATAAAGAGTGGCAAGCAGGATAATGAATTTGGAGGAAATTCGATAAATTTTTTATACCAGACCGAAAGAGAATTCAAAAGGAGGAGCATGGAGAATGTATGGAACTGGATGCCAGACCCACTTGCATACCAGAATTACAGATACAACTACACACCGAAAGGGAACCACAACTACAACAGGCAACTGCCCTACAACAATCAGCACTGGTCAGAACAAACTCAATATGTCCACGCATAATGGGCTTGCCACAAAAGTCTCCCAGTCAAACTATCACTAACAGAGTAACCTCATTCATCTTTGCCAACATACAAGGACTGAAAACAAGAACAAACAATAAAGTACAGTTCATAAATGGCCTCCTCACGGAGTCAAATGCAGTATTTGGAGCTTTCACAGAAACCCATGCAGGGGAATTCTTGGACAGTGAGATCTGGATTCCAGGATATAACCTATACAGGTGTGACAGGAAAATTAGGTCACATGGAGGAGTGGGTCTGTATATTAGGGAAGACCTTGTGTGCTCGGAGCTCCTAAACGTTACAAATGAGGTGGTAGAGGTACTGGGATTAAAAATAGAGAAAATAAATTTAGTGATTATTCTAATATACAAACCGCCAGATGCAACGGCTGAGGAATTCACAGAACAGATAAACAAAATAGAGAATAGCCTTGATAATTTGGAGAACCCAATACCTGATATTATCTTCTTAGGTGACTTCAACTTGCCTAGTCTCAGGTGGAGAATAGCAAACAATAATATTATACCAGGGAATCTATCAGGACCTAACCAACCACAGATTAGAGAACTACTTAGATTCTGTGACAAATTTTCACTCACTCAGCAGATATCGGAGCCAACGAGAAATAAAAATATTCTCGATCTGGTCTTTACGAACAATGAAGACATTATCAGAGACATTACGATATCAGATACCACATATTCAGATCACAAGCTCATTGAAGTGCAAACTACCATCAATACTCAGAATAGACCTAAAACGTTGATAAAGCGAGAGGGGCTATTCAGTAAATTCAATTTTAATAATAAAAGGATAGACTGGGAGATAATAAACAGGGAACTTAAAAACATTCCATGGGAAACTGTTTTAAGTAATAAAAGTCCTACAGAAGGAATAGAAAAACTGACTTCGGAAGCGTATCAAGTCTGTCTGAAACATGTTCCTTTGAGGAAAGCCAGAAAGAGATCCAACGTAGAAAGAGAACGCAGAAGACACTATAAACGCAGGAAAAGAATAACGGAACTGCTTATGCAGACACGAATTTCCCGTCAAAGAAGGAATAATTTAAATAGGGAGATTGAAGAAATCGAGCGGAAATTGAAACACTCATATGAAACTGAAGAAAGGCAGTTAGAACAGAAAGCAATTCAGGAAATAAAGAAAAATCCAAAATACTTCTTCACATATGCGAAATCAAAAGCAAAAACTACTGCCAGTATTGGACCTATTCGTACAAGTGAAGGTTCATACACGGAGGATGACAAAGAAATTAGTGAAATCCTAAAAAAGCAGTATGAGGACATGTTTAGCACTCCAATAAACAACATGAAAGTAGAAGATCCAGACAATTTCTTTATGCGTGATATCCAAACCCCTGTAAATATAACTGATATCAACACGAGCGCACTAAATTTTGAAAGAGAAATTGAAAACATGCCCATGCACTCGGCCCCAGGTCCAGACTCATGGAATTCAATATTTATAAAGAAATGCAAAGTGCCGGTAGCACAGGCACTCAGTATAGTGTGGAGGAAGAGCTTGGACACGGGGAGATACCAGATGCACTTAAAGTAGCAGACATAGCCCCTCTACACAAGGGAGGGAGCAAAGCATTGGCAAAGAATTATAGACCAGTTGCACTAACATCGCACATAATAAAAGTATTTGAGAGAGTGATTAGGAGTCAGGTCACCAATTTCATGGAGACCAATGACCTTCACAACCCAGGCCAACATGGATTTCGAGCGGGAAGATCGTGCCTCTCACAGCTACTTGAGCACTACGATAAAGTCACTGAGGCATTAGAAGAAAAACAGAATGCTGATGTGATATACACGGACTTCGCAAAGGCTTTCGATAAATGTGACCATGGCGTGATAGCACACAAAATGAAGTCAATGGGAATAACCGGTAAAGTAGGACGCTGGATACTCAGTTTTCTGTCAAACAGGACTCAGCGAGTAACGGTCAACCATATAAAATCTAGTCCAAGTGCAGTTAAAAGCTCTGTACCTCAGGGTACAGTCCTTGCACCGCTGCTTTTCCTTATTCTCATATCAGATATAGACAAAAATACAAGTCACAGCTTCGTATCATCCTTTGCAGATGACACAAAAATCAGTATGAAAATTACCTCGGCTGAAGACATTGAAAAACTTCAAGCTGATATTAATAAAGTTTTCGACTGGGCATCAGAAAATAACATGATGTTTAACAGTGATAAATTCCAGGTACTCAGGTACGGTAAAAATGAGGACCTTAAACATAATACAGAGTACAAAACACAATCAAATGTGCCCATAGTAGGAAAACAGCATGTAAAGGATTTGGGAATAATGATGTCTGACGACCTAACGTTTAGGGAGCATAACCAAGCAAATATTGCGACAGCCAGAAAAATGATAGGATGGATTACGAGAACTTTCAAATCCAGGGATCACATCACAATGCTTGTACTCTTCAAGTCACTTGTGCTGTCCCGTCTTGAGTACTGTTCAGTACTCACTTCCCCCTTCAGAGCAGGAGAGATTGCTGAAATAGAGGGAATACAGAGAACATATACAGCACGTATAGACGCGATAAAGCACCTAAATTATTGGGATCGTCTCAAAGCTCTCCAAATGTACTCACTAGAAAGAAGACGAGAGAGATATCAAATAATATACACCTGGAAGATACTGGAGGGCCAGGTCCCAAATCTACACAGTAAAATAACAACGTACTGGAGTGAACGATATGGAAGAAAATGCAGAATAGAACCAGTGAAGAGCAGGGGTGCCATAGGCACAATCAGAGAACACTGTATAAACATCAGAGGTCCACGGTTGTTCAACGTCCTCCCAGCAAGCATAAGAAATATTGCCGGAACAACCGTGGACATCTTCAAGAGGAAACTAGATTTATTCCTCCAAGGAGTTCCGGACCAGCCGGGCTGTGGTGGGTATGTGGGCCTGCGGGCCGCTCCAAGCAACAGCCTAGTGGACCAAACTCTCACAAGTCAAGCCTGGCCTCGGGCCGGGCTTGGGGAGTAGAAGAACTCCCAGAACCCCATCAACCAGGTATCAACCAGTTGCCTAACTCCTGGATAAATATTTAATATTAGGTGAACAGAGGCAACAGGTGAAAAGGAACATATAAACCATTTCTGTCCTGCATGGTGATTGAATCTGTGATCCTCTATTAAACCTGTGATCCTGGCCCCCCTCACCCAGAAAGACAATGAATCAAAACAGACCACTGCTGGGTTCGAAGAAACTTAAGCCTTCAAACTGCCAACAAACTCCCAATCAATGCCAGTACCAAACCCCTGCCAGTAGAGGAGGGGGGGGGGATGGAGCTACAGATCCAGCACCAACCCCCTGCCAGTAGAAGAGCGCTGGAGCTACTGGTCCAGCACCCCAACCATCTGCTAGTAGAGGGGGGCTGGAGCTACAGGTCCAGCACCAACCCCCTGCCAGTAGAGAGGGGCTGGAGCTACAGGTCCAGCACCAACACCCCCTGCCAGTAGAGGGGGCTGGAGCTACAGGTCCAGCACCAAACCCTCTGCCAGTAGAAAGGGGCTGGAGCTACAGGTCCAGTACCAACCCCCTGCCAGTAGAGGGGGGCTGGAGCTACAGGTCCAGAACCAACTCCCTGCCAGTAGAGGGAGGCTGGAGTTACAGGTCCAGCACCATCCCCCTGCCAGTAGAGGGGGCTGGAGCTACGGGTCCAGCACCAATCCTTTGCCAGTAGAGGGGGCTGGAGCTACAGGTCGAGCACCAACACCCTGCCAGTAGAGGGGGACTGGATACCTACCTTCAGGATACCTTGAGGTGCTTCCGGGGCTTAGCGCCCCCGCGGCCCGGTCATCAACCAGGCCTCCTGGTTGCTGGACTGATCAACCAGGCTGTTGGACGCGGCTGCTCGCAGCCTGACGTATGAGTCACAGCCTGGTTGATCAGGTATCCTCTAGAGGTGCTTATCCAGTTCTCTCTTGAACACTGTGAGGGGTTTGCCAGTTATGTCCCTTATGTGTAGTGGAAGCGTGTTGAACAGTCTCGGGCCTCTGATGTTGATAGAGTTCTCTCTCAGAGTACCAGTTGCACCTCTGCTTTTCAACGGGGGTATTCTGCACATCCTGCCATGTCTTCTGGTCTCATGTGATGTTATTTCTGTGTGCAGGTTTGGGACCAGCCCCTGTAATATTTTCCACGTGTAAATTATTATGTACCTCTCCCGCCTGCGCTCAAGGGAGTACAGATTTAGGCTCTTCAGTCGGTCCCAATAGTTTAGATGTTTTACTGAGTGGATTCTAGCAGTAAAGGATTTCTGCACGCTCTCCAGGTCAGCAATTTCTCCAGCTTTGAAAGGGGCTGTCATTGTGCAGCAGTACTCCACTCTAGAGAGCACAAGCGTTTTGAAAAGTGTCATCATCGGTATAGCATCTCTAGTGTGAAAAGTTCTTGTTATCCAACCTGTCATTATTCTTGCAGTTGTGACGGCTACTTTATTGTGTTCTTTAAAGGTAAGGTCTTCCGACATGAGTACACCCAGATCCTTTACATTGCCTTTTCGTTCTATGTTATGATTTGTCTGAGTTTTGTACGTGGTTTCCGTTTTTATATTTTCATTTTTTCCATAGCGCATGAGCTGGAACTTATCTTCATTAAACACCATATTATTTTCTGTAGCCCATAGAAAGACCTGATCTACATCTGACTGGAGGTTTGCCGTGTCCTCTATGTTGCCTACTCTCATGAAGATCCTAGTGTCATCTGCAAAGGATGATACAGTGCTATAGGTTGTATTCTTGTCTATGTCCGATATGAGGTTGAGAAAAAGTACTGGAGCAAGCACAGTACCCTGGGGGACTGAGCTCTTTAACGGTTGATGGGCTGGATTTTATTTTGTTGACTATTACACATTCGGTTCTGATGGTCAGGAAATTGTAGATCCATCTGCCTATTTTTCCAGTAATTCCTTTTGAGCGCATTTTATGTGCAATAACACCATGGTCACATTTATCAAAAGCTTTTGCAAAATCTCTCCACAGAATGTGAAGGGCCTGCGATAGTGGTTTTTTACAGTTCTTGATGAATATGGAGTTCCAAGAATCTGGGCCTGGTGCAGAGTGCATAGGCATACTGTTTATGGCTTCTTCAAAATCCAGTGGGGATAAGGTGACGTCTGATATATGATTTGATGTTGGTATCATATCCATGAAAAATTCATTTGGGTTATCGATCTTTAGTGCGTTTAATGGCTCGCTGAAGACAGAGTCGTACTGCTTCCTCAGTAGCTCGCTCATTTCTTTGTTGTCATCGGTGAAAGTTCCATCTCCCTTTCGCAGGGGCCCGATACTAGATGTGGTTTTTGATCTTGACTTTGCATAGGAGAAAAAATATTTCGGATTTCTCTCTATTTCACTGATAGCCTTTTGCTCTCTTTGCCTCTTCTGGGTTTTGTATGATTCTTGTAGCTTGAGTTCAGTTGTTCCTATTTCTCTACCTAACCTTCTTCGCCGTTCTTGAGATAGGGTGCGACTCTCAAGTTGTTCCGCGATTCGTTTTCTTCGCCTATATAGGGAACGACGTTCTCGTTCCAATCTGCATCTCTTCCTCTTTTTTCTTAGGGGGATGCGGTTTGTTCATATTTCTAGTGCTACTGAGCTTATTTTTCCAGGCACTGGTTCAGGTTCGCATTTTCTAGCTGTTCTTCCCAGTTTATTTCTGTGAAGTCCTGGTTTATTTGCTCCCAGTTTATCTGTTTATTATTGAAGTTGAATTTGCTGAAATCTCCTCCACCGGGAATCTGGACTGGTTTTGAAGGTCTATTCCCCATGGTTGTCATAACTTCAATTAAGTTGTGATCTGAGTAACAGGTATTTGTAATCATTATGCTCCTGATCAATTCATCATTATTAGTGAAAATGAGGTCCAGCGTGTTCTCCTTCCTAGTTGGTTCTACTATTTGCTGGTTTAAGGCAAACCTGTCGCACATCCGTAGCAGGTCATTTGCATGTGCCTGTTCATTAAGGCTACTTCCTGGTATTCCACAGGTATTCCTAGTATTCCTGGCTTTCTGGTATTCCATATGGCTTCCTGGAGCCACAGGTCCAGCACCAACCCCCTGCCAGTAGAGGGAGGCTGGAGCTACAGGTTCAGCACCAACCCCCTGCCAGTAGAGTGGGGCTGGAGCTACACGTCCAGCATCAACCCCCTGCCAGTAGAGGGGGGCTGGAGCTACAGGTCCAATATCAACCCCCTACCAGTAGAGGGGGGCTGGAGCTACAGGTCCAGCACCAACCCCCTGCCAGTAGAGGGGGGCTGGAGCTACAGGTCCAGCACCAACCCACTGCCAGTAGAGGGGGGCTGGAGCTACAGGTCCAGCACCAACCCCCTGCCAGTAGAGGGGGGCTGGAGCTACAGGTCCAGAACCAACCCCCTGCCAGTAGAGGGGTGGGCTGGAGCTACAGGTCCAGCACCAACCCACTGCCAGTAGAGGGGGGCTGGAGCTACAGGTCCAGCACCAACCCCCTGCCAGTAGAGGTGGGCTGGAGCTACAGGTCCAGCACCATCCCCCCACCCTGCCAGTAGAGGGGGACTGGAGCTACAGGTCCAGCACCATCCCCTCCCCTCCTCTGCAAGTAGAGAGGGGGGGGCTGGAGCTACTGGTCCAGCACCAACCCCCTGCCAGTAGAGGGGGGGGGGCTGGAGCTACAGGTCCAGAACCAACCCCCTACCAGTAGAGGTGGGCTGGAGCTACAGGTCCAGAATCAACCCCCTGCCAGTAGAGGAGGGCTGGAGCTACAGGTCCAGAATCAACCCCCTGCCAGTAGAGGGGAGCTGGAGCTACAGGTCCAGCACCAACCCCCTGCCAGTAGAGGGGGGCTGGAGCTACAGGTCCAGAACCAACCCCCTGCCAGTAGAGGGGTGGGCTGGAGCTACAGGTCCAGCACCAACCCACTGCCAGTAGAGGGGGGCTGGAGCTACAGGTCCAGCACCAACCCCCTGCCAGTAGAGGTGGGCTGGAGCTACAGGTCCAGAACCAACCCCCTGCCAGTAGAGGGGTGGGCTGGAGCTACAGGTCCAGCACTAACCCACTGCCAGTAGAGGGGGCTGGAGCTACAGGTCCAGCACCAACCCCCTGCCAGTAGAGGGGGGCTGGAGCTACAGGTCCAGAACCAATTCCCTGCCAGTAGAGGGGGGCTGGAGCTACAGGTCCAGAACCATTTCCCTGCCAGTAGAGGGGGGCTGGAGCTACAGGTCCACCACCAACCGCCTGCCAGTAGAGAGGGGCTGGATCTACAGGTCCAGAACCAACCCCCTGCCAGTAGAGGGGGGCTGGAGCTACAGGTCCAGCACCAACCTCCTGCCAGTAGAGGGGGGCTGGAGCTACAGGTCCAGCACCAACCCCCTGCCAGTAGTGGTGGCTGGAGCGAGAGGTCCAGCACCAACCCCCTGCCAGTAGAGGGGGCTTGAGCTACAGGTCCAGCACCAACCCCCTGCCAGTAGAGGGGGCTGGAGCTATAGGTCCAGCACCAACCCCCTGCCAGTAGAGGGGGTTAGAGCTACAGGTTCAGCACCAACCGCCTGCCAGTAGAAGGGGCTGGAGATACGGATCCAGCACCAATCCCCCTGCCAGTAGAAAAGGGCTGGAGATATAGGTCCAGCACCCACCCACTGCCAGTAGAGAGGGGCTGGAGCTACAGGTCCAGCACCAACCCCCTGCCAGTAGAGGGGGGCTGGAGCTACAGGTCCAGCACCAACCCCCTGCCAGTAGAGGGGGGGCTGGAGCTACAGGTCCAGCACCAACCCCCTGCCAGTAGAGGGGGCTGGAGCTACAGGTCCAGCACCAACCCCCTTCAGTAGAAGGGGGCGGTGGGGCTGGAGTTACAGGTCCAGCACCAACCCCCTGCCAGTAGAGGGGGGCTGGATCTACAGGTCCAGCACCTACCCATTGCCAGTAGAAAGGGTCTGGAGCTACAGGTCCAGCACGATCCCCCCTGCCAGTAGAAAGGGGCTGGAGCAACAGGTCCAGCACCAACCCCTGCCAGTAGAGGGAGGCTGGAGTTACAGGTCCAGCACCAACCCCTGCCAGTAGAGGGGGGCTGGAGCTACAGGTCCAGCACCAACCCCCTTCCTGAAGAGGGTGGCTGGAGCTACAGATCCAGCACTAACCACATGCCAGTAGAGGGGGCTGGAGCTATAGGTCCAGCACCAACCACCTGCCAGTAGAGGGGGGGGCTGCAGCTACAGGTCCAGCACCAACCCCCTGCCAGTAGAGGGGACTGGAGCTACAGGTCCAGCACCAACCCCCTGCCAGTAGAGGGGGGCTGGAGCTACAGGTCCAGCACCAACTCCCTGCCAGTAGAGGGGGGCTGGATCTACAGGTCCAGCACCAACTCCCTGCCAGTAGAGGGGGCTGGAGCTATAGGTCCAGCACCAACCCCCTGCCAGTAGAGGGGTGGCTGGAGTTACAGGTCAAGCACCAACCCCCTGCCAGTGGAGGAGGGGTGGGGGCTGGAGCTACAGGTCCAGCACCAACCCCCTGCCAGTAGAGGGGGGCTGGAGCTACAGGTTCAGCACCAACCCCCTGCCAGTAGAGGGGGGCTGGAGCTACAGGTCCGTCACCAACCCCCTGCCAGTAGAGTGGGGCTAGAGCTACAGGTTCCGCATCAACCCACTGCCAGTAGAGGGGGGTTAGAGCTACAGGTCCAGCACCAACCCCCTGCCAGTAGAAGGGGGCTGGAGCTACAGGTCTAGCACCAACCCCCTGCCAGTAGAGGTGGGCTGGAGCTACAGGTCCAGCACCAACCCCCTGCCAGTAGAGGGGGCTGGAGCTACAGGTCCAGCACCACCCCCTGCCAGTAGAGGTGGGCTGGAGCTACAGGTCTAGAACCAACCCCCTGCCAGTAGAGGTGGGCTGGAGCTACAGGTCTAGAACCACCCCCTGCCAGTAGAGGGGGCTAGAGCTACAGGTCCAGCACCAACCACCTGCCAGTAGAGGGGGGCTAGAGCTACAGGTTCCGCACCAACCCCCTGCCAGTAGAGGGGGGCTAGAGCTACAGGTCCAGCACTAACCCCCTGCCAGTAGAGGTGGGCTGGAGCTACAGGTCCAGCACCAACCCTCTGCCAGTAGAGGGGGCTGGAGCTACAGGTTTAGAACCAACCCCCTACCGGTAGAGGGGGGCTTGAGCTACAGGTCTAGAACCAACTCCCTGCCGGTAGAGGGGGACTGGAGCTACAGATCCAGCACCAACCCCCCTGCCAGTAGAGGGGGGCTAGAGCTACAGGTCCAGCACCAACCCCCTGCCAGTAGAGGGGGGCTGGAGCTACAGGTCTAGAACCAACCCCCTGCCAGTAGAGGGGGGCTAGAGCTACAGGTTCTGCACCAACCCCCTGCCAGTAGAGGGGGGCTGGAGCTACAGGTCCAGCACCAGCCCTCTGCCAGTGGAGGGGCGCTAGAGCTACAGGTCCAGCACCAACCCCCTGCTAGTAGAGGGGACTGGAGCTACAGGTCCAGCACCAGCCCTCTGCCAGTAGAGGTGGTCTGGAGCTACAGGTCCAGCACCAGCCCTCTGCCAGTAGAGGGGCGCTAGAGCTACAGGTCCAGCACCAACCCCCTGCCAGTAGAGGGGCGCTAGAGCTACAGGTCCAGCACCAACCCCCCTGCCAGTAGAGGGGGGCTAGAGCTACAGGTCCAGCACCAACCCCCTGCCAGTAGAGGGAGGCTGGAGCTACAGGTCCAGCACCAACCCCCTACCAGTAGAGGGGGGCTGGATAATGGCGCTGACACTAACCACAGGTGATAATGGGGCTGACACTGACCACAGGTGATAATGGGGCTGACACTGTCCACAGGTGATAATGGGGCTGACACTGTCCACAGGTGATAATGGGGCTGACACTGTCCACAGGTGATAATGGGGCTGACACTGACCACAGGTGATAATGGGGCTGACACCGACCACTGATGATAATGAGGCTGACACTGTCCACAGGTGATAATGAGGCTGACACTGACCACTGGTGATAATGGGGCTGACACTGACCACAGGTGATAATGGGGCTGACACTGACCACTGGTGATAATGGGTCTCACACTGCCCACAGGAGATAATGGTGCTGACACTGTCCACAGGTGATAATGAGGCTGACACTGACCACTGGTGATAATGGGGCTGACACTGACCACAGGTGATAATGGGGCTGACACTGACCACAGGTGATAATGGGCTGACACTGTCCACAGGTGATAATGGGCTTGACACTGTCCACAGGTGATAATGGAGCTGACACTGACCACAGGTGATAATGGGGCTGACACTGACCACAGGTGATAATGGGGCTGACACTGACCACAGGTGATAATGGGGCTGACACTGACCACAGGTGATAATGGGCTGACACTGCCCACAGGTGATAATGGGGCTGACCCTGACCACAGGTGATAATGGAGCTGACACTGACCACAGGTGATAATGGGGCTGACACTGACCACAGGTGATAATGGGGTTGACACTGCCCACAGGTGATAATGGGGCTGACCCTGACCACAGGTGATAATGGGGCTGACACTGACCACAGGTGATAATGGGGCTGACACTGACCACAGATCATAATGGGGCTGACACTGCCCACGTTTGATAATGGGGCTGACCCTGACCACATGTGATAATGGGGCTGACACTGTCCACAGGTGATAATGGGGCTGACACTGACCACAGGTGATAATGGGGCTGACACTGTCGACAGGTTGAGGACCTCCGCATGATGAGGGAGCCCGTCAAGAGGCTGGTGGAGGCTGGCCGGGTGTTGGCCGTCCAGGAAGACCAAGATGGCTGCCGCTCCGCCAGGATAACTCTACAAGACGGACAGCTGTACCTCCACCCACTCCTGCGTCAGCCCATGCCCGCCCACGCCCACACCCTCCAGGTTACTTTATTACACCCACTAGCCTTACTGACATTACTGAGTTATCATAACTAATATGATAACATTTTGTTATACAGTTATCAATATGATTTATTTCATTTCCTGCAGGAGAGTGAGGTTGTGGGCGTGCTGGAGCCCTCCTGCACCCTGGCGTTCCTTGACCTCAGGTGGGCGGGGTCAACAAGAGGGCGGGTCACCATCCGGCTGACCCCTGACACTCCGCTGGCCAGACAGTTTGTGTTGTTGTGTACGGGCCAGCGGGGCCACACCTACCACAACACTAAACTGTTGGAGGTGGTGAACAGGGGTCATTCGGCGGAGTGGGTGGTGGGCGGAGACTACGAGAGTAATGATGGTAAGGGAGGAGCCCCACTGCTGCCTGACCTCCAGGGGCAGTACCGGGGGTCAGCCCGTGCAGGAGCTGTGTTGGCCTCGGATGGGCCGGGGGGTCCCTGCAGTGCCCATTTCGGCATCACCACCAGGGACCTCCAGGGTGGTGAACAGTGGTCAGATGTCTTTGGTGATGTGGTGAGCGGCCTGGATGTGGTGAGGGCAGCAGTCAACCACAAACGCATTAAAGAGGTAACTGTGGTGGACTGTGGTGTTGTGCTGCCACTCTAGTTCACTGTACTACCACCATCACTACTGTGGTGTTGTGCTGCCACTCTAGTTCACTGTACTACCACCATCACTACTGTGGTGTTGTGCTGCCACTCTAGTTCACTGTACCATCACCATCACTACTGTGGTGTTGTGCTGCCACTCTAGTTCACTGTACCACCACCATCACTACTGTGGTGTTGTGCTGCCACTCTAGTTTACTGTACCATCACCATCACTACTGTGGTGTTGTGCTGTCACTCTAGTTCACTGTACCATCACTACTGTGGTGTTGTGCTGCCACTTTAGTTCACTGTATCACCACCATCACTACTGTTGTTTTGTGCTGCCACTCTAGTTCACTTTACCACCACCACCACTACTGTTGTGTTGTGCTGCCACTCTAGTTCACTGTACCACCACCATCACTACTTTGGTGTTGTGCTGCCACTCTAGTTCACTGTACCACCACCATCACTACTGTGGTGTTGTGGTGCCACTCTAGTTCACTGTACCATCACCATCACTACTGTGGTGTTGTGCTGCCACTCTAGTTCACTGTACCATCACTACTGTGGTGTTGTGCTGCCACTTTAGTTCACTGTACCACCACTACTGTGGTGTTGTGCTGCCACTCTAGTTCACTGTACCACAACCATCACTACTGTGGTGTTGTGCTGCCACTCTAGTTCACTGTACCACCACCATCACTACTGTGGTGTTGTGCTGCCACTCTAGTTCACTGTACCATCACCATCACTACTGTGGTGTTGTGCTGCCACTCTAGTTCACTGTACCATCACCATCACTACTGTGGTGTTGTGCTGCCACTCTAGTTCACTGTACCATCACCATCACTACTGTGGTGTTGTGCTGCCACTCTAGTTCACTGTACCATCACTACTGTAGTGTTGTGCTGCCATTCTAATTCACTGTACCATCACAATCACTACTGTGATGTTGTGCTGCCACTCTAGTTCACTGTACCACCACAATCACTACTGTGATGTGATGCCACTTTAGTTCACTGTACCACCACTACTGTGGTGCTGTGCTGCCACTCTAGTTCACTGTACCACCACAATCACTACTGTGATGTTGTGCTGCCACTCTAGTTCACTGTACCACCACAATCACTACTGTGGTGTTGTGCTGCCGCTCTAGTTCACTGTACCACCACCATCACTACTGTGGTGTTGGGCTGCCACTCTAGTTCACTGTACCATCACTACTGTGGTGTTGTGCTGCCTCTCTAGTTCACTGTACCACCACCATCTCTACTGTGGTGTTGTGCTGCCACTCTAGTTCTCTGTACCATCAGTACAGTGGTGGTGTGCTGCCACTCTAGTTCACTGTACCACCACCATCACTACTGTGTTGTGCTGCCACCCTAGTTCACTGTACCACCACCATCACTACTGTGGTGATGTACTGCCACTCTAGTTCACTGTACCAACACCATCACTACTGTGGTGTTGTGCTGCCACTCTAGTTCACTGTACCATCACTACTGTGGTGTTGTGCTGCCACTCTAGTTCACTGTATCACCACCATCACTACTGTGGTATTGTGCTGCCACTCTAGTTCACTGTACCGCCACCATCACTACTGTGGTGTTGTGGTGCCTCTCTAGTTCACTGTACCATCACTACTGTGGTGTTGTGCTGCCACTCCAGTTCACTGTACCACCACCATCACTACTATGGTGTTGTGCTGCCACTCTATTTCACTGTACCATCACTACTGTGGTGTTGTGCTGCCACTCTAGTTCACTGTACCACCACCATCACTGCTGTGGTGTTGTGTTGCCACTCTAGTTCACTGTACCATCACTACTGTGGTGTTGTGATGCCACTCTAGTTCACTGTACCACCACCATCACTACTGTGGTGTTGTGCTGCCACTCTAGTTCACTGTACTACCACCATCACTACTGTGGTGTTGTGCTGCCACTCTAGTTCACTGTACCATCACCATCACTACTGTGGTGTTGTGCTGCCACTCTAGTTCACTGTACCACCACCATCACTACTGTGGTGTTGTGCTGCCACTCTAGTTTACTGTACCATCACCATCACTACTGTGGTGTTGTGCTGCCACTCTAGTTCACTGTACCATCACTACTGTGGTGTTGTGCTGCCACTTTAGTTCACTGTATCACCACCATCACTACTGTTGTTTTGTGCTGCCACTCTAGTTCACTTTACCACCACCACCACTACTGTTGTGTTGTGCTGCCACTCTAGTTCACTGTACCACCACCATCACTACTTTGGTGTTGTGCTGCCACTCTAGTTCACTGTACCACCACCATCACTACTTTGGTGTTGTGGTGCCACTCTAGTTCACTGTACCATCACCATCACTACTGTGGTGTTGTGCTGCCACTCTAGTTCACTGTACCATCACTACTGGGGTGTTGTGCTGCCACTTTAGTTCACTGTACCACCACTACTGTGGTGTTGTGCTGCCACTCTAGTTCACTGTACCACAACCATCACTACTGTGGTGTTGTGCTGCCACTCTAGTTCACTGTACCACCACCATCACTACTGTGGTGTTGTGCTGCCACTCTAGTTCACTGTACCATCACCATCACTACTGTGGTGTTGTGCTGCCACTCCAGTTCACTGTACCATCACCATCACTACTGTGGTGTTGTGCTGCCACTCTAGTTCACTGTACCATCACTACTGTAGTGTTGTGCTGCCATTCTAATTCACTGTACCATCACAATCACTACTGTGATGTTGTGCTGCCACTCTAGTTCACTGTACCACCACAATCACTACTGTGATGTGATGCCACTTTAGTTCACTGTACCACCACTACTGTGGTGCTGTGCTGCCACTCTAGTTCACTGTACCACCACAATCACTACTGTGATGTTGTGCTGCCACTCTAGTTCACTGTACCACCACAATCACTACTGTGGTGTTGTGCTGCCGATCTAGTTCACTGTACCACCACCATCACTACTGTGGTGTTGGGCTGCCACTCTAGTTCACTGTACCACCACCATCACTACTGTGGTGTTGGGCTGCCACTCTAGTTCACTGTACCATCACTACTGTGGTGTTGTGCTGCCTCTCTAGTTCACTGTACCACCACCATCTCTACTGTGGTGTTGTGCTGCCACTCTAGTTCTCTGTACCATCAGTACAGTGGTGGTGTGCTGCCACTCTAGTTCACTGTACCACCACCATCACTACTGTGTTGTGCTGCCACCCTAGTTCACTGTACCACCACCATCACTACTGTGGTGATGTACTGCCACTCTAGTTCACTGTACCAACACCATCACTACTGTGGTGTTGTGCTGCCACTCTAGTTCACTGTACCATCACTACTGTGGTGTTGTGCTGCCACTCTAGTTCACTGTATCACCACCATCACTACTGTGGTATTGTGCTGCCACTCTAGTTCACTGTACCGCCACCATCACTACTGTGGTGTTGTGGTGCCTCTCTAGTTCACTGTACCATCACTACTGTGGTGTTGTGCTGCCACTCCAGTTCACTGTACCACCACCATCACTACTATGGTGTTGTGCTGCCACTCTATTTCACTGTACCATCACTACTGTGGTGTTGTGCTGCCACTCTAGTTCACTGTACCACCACCATCACTGCTGTGGTGTTGTGTTGCCACTCTAGTTCACTGTACCATCACTACTGTGGTGTTGTGATGCCACTCTAGTTCACTGTACCACCACCATCAATACTGTGGTGTTGTGCTGCCTCTCTATTTCACTGTACCATCACTACTGTGGTGTTGTGCTGCCACTCTTGTTCGCTGTACCATCAGTACAGTGGTGGTGTGCTGCCACTCTAGTTCACTGTACCACCACCATCACTACTGTGTTGTGCTGCCACCCTAGTTCACTGTACCATCACCATCACTACTGTAGTGTTGTGCTGCCACTCTAGTTCACTGTACCATCACCATCACTACTGTGGTGCTGTGCTGCCACTCTAGTTCACTGTACCACCACCATGACTACTGTGATGTTGTGCTGCCACTCTAGTTTACTGTACCCTTACTATCACTACTGGGGTGTTGTGCTGCCACTTTAGTTCACTGTACCACCACCATGGCTACTGTGATGTTGTGCTGCCACTCTAGTTCACTGTACCCTTACTATCACTACTGGGGTGTTGTGCTGCCACTCTAGTTCACTGTACCACCACCATCACTACTGTGGTGTTGGGCTGCCACTCTAGTTCACTGTACCATCACTACTGTGGTGTTGTGCTGCCACTCTAGTTCACTGTACCACCACCATCACTACTGTGGTGTTGTGCTGCCACTCTAGTTCACTGTACCACCACCATCACTACTGTGGTGTTGGGCTGCCACTCTAGTTCACTGTACCACCACCATCACTACTGTGGTGTTGTGCTGCCACTCTAGTTCACTGTACCACCACCATCACTACTGTGGTGTTGGGCTGCCACTCTAGTTCACTGTACCACCACCATCACTACTGTGGTGTTGTGCTGCCACTCTAGTTCACTGTACCACCACCATCACTACTGTGGTGTTGTGCTGCCACTCTAGTTCACTGTACCATCACCATCACTACTGTGGTGTTGTGCTGCCACTCTAGTTCACTGTACCACCACCATCACTACTGTGGTGTTGTGCTGCCACTCTAGTTCACTGTACCACCACCATCACTACTGTGGTGTTGTGCTGCCACTCTAGTTCACTGTACCACCACCATCACTACTGTGGTGTTGTGCTGCCACTCTAGTTCACTGTACTACCACCATCACTACTGTGGTGTTGTGCTGCCACTCTAGTTTACTGTACCATCACTACTGTGGTGTTGTGCTGCCACTCTAGTTTACTGTACCCTCACCATCACTACTGTGGTGTTATGCTGCCACCCTAGTTCACTGTACCATCACCATCACTACTGTAGTGTTGTGCTGCCACTCTAGTTCACTGTACCACCACCATGACTACTGTGGTGTTGTGCTGCCACTCTAGTTCACTGTACCACCACCATGACTACTGTGATGTTGTGCTGCCACTCTAGTTTACTGTACCCTTACTATCACTACTGGGGTGTTGTGCTGCCACTCTAGTTCACTGTACCACCACCATGGCTACTGTGATGTTGTGCTGCCACTCTAGTTCACTGTACCCTTACTATCACTACTGGGGTGTTGTGCTGCCACTCTAGTTCACTGTACCACCACCATCACTACTGTGGTGTTGGGCTGCCACTCTAGTTCACTGTACCATCACTACTGTGGTGTTGTGCTGCCACTCTAGTTCACTGTACCACCACCATCACTACTGTGGTGTCGTGCTGCCACTCTAGTTCACTGTAACAACTCCACCATCACTCTTGCATCACCATGGACTGCGTGTTTTGATGCCAATGTAATTTAAGGACAGACTTTTATCACTATATCACCATAACTTCACTATCTTTGGTATTTATACTTTGGTATCATATACCTGACAATCACGGCTGTATCACCATCAATGCTATATCTTCCCAGTACTGTAACTTATCATTGCTGTATCACTATAGCTTCACTATCACCTCTATATATCACCATCACCTCAGGGCCCACACTTAGGGTCATATACTGACCATGTTGAGTAACAAATTGTTGGTGTCACTATATGACAGCTGTTGTCACTGTTATATCACCAATAGCTCACTATCATATAACACTATCACTGCTACACCAACATCATTTCACTTTCACTGCATTATCACCTCACACTGCAATATTTCCTCCTTACTTTCACTGATTTATCACTATCACTGCTACAGCTCCACTACCTCACCATCACTGCTATATCACCGTCACTGTCATATCACCATCACCTCAGTATCACTGCTATATCACCACCATACTATCACTGCTATATCGCCCCACTATCACACCAATATCACCTCACTATCACAGCTATATTACTATCACCTCACTATCACTGTCATATCATGACCTCAGTATCACTATCACACTATCGTTATTATATTACTATCACTGCTATATCACCATCACCTCACAATCACTCAGGTGTGTTGTGATATTACCATACTGGTCCATGGTGTGTTGTGATATTACCATACTGGTCCACGTTGTGTTGTGATATTACCATACTGGACCATGGTGTGTTGTGATATTACCATACTGGACCATGGTGTGTTGTGATATTACCATACTGGTCCATGGTGTGTTGTGATATTACCATACTGGACCATGGTGTGTTGTGATATTACCATACTGGTCCATGGTGTGTTGTGATATTACCATACTGTACCATGGTGTGTTGTGATATTACCATACTGGTCCATGGTGTGTTGTGATATTACCATACTGGACCATGGTGTGTTGTGATATTACCATACTGGTCCATGGTGTGTTGTGATATTACCATACTGGACCATGGTGTGTTGTGATATTATCATACTGGTCCATGGTGTGTTGTGATATTACCATACTGGACCATGGTGTGTTGTGATATTACCATACTGGACCATGGTGTGTTGAGATATTACCATACTGGTCCATGGTGTGTTGTGATATTACCATACTGGTCCATGGTGTGTTGTGATATTACCATACTGGTCTATGGTGTGTTGTGATATTACCATACTGGTCCATGGTGTGTTGTGATATTACCATACTGGTCCATGGTTTGTTGTGATATTACCATACTGGTCCATTGTGTGTTGTGATATTACCATACTGGTCCATGGTGTGTTGTGATATTACCACACTGGACCATGGTGTGTTGTGATATTATCATTCTGGTCCATGGTGTGTTGTGATATTACCATACTGGACCATGGTGTGTTGTGATATTACCATACTGGTTCATGGTGTGTTGTGATATTACCATACTGGTCCATGGTCCATGGTGTGTTGTGATATTACCATACTGGACCATGGTGTGTTGTGATATTACCATACTGGTCCATGGTGTGTTGTGATATTACCATACTGGTCCATGGTGTGTTGTGATATTACCATACTGGTCCATGGTGTGTTGTGATATTACCATACTGGACCATGGTGTGTTGTGATATTACCATACTGGTTCATGGTGTGTTGTGATATTACCATACTGGTCCATGGTGTGTTGTGATATTACAATGCTGGTCCATGGTGTGTTGTGATATTACCATGCTGGTCCATGGTGTGTTGTGATATTACCATACTGGTCCATGGTGTGTTGTGATATTACCATACTGGTCCATGGTGTGTTGATATTACCATACTGGTCCATGGTGTGTTGTGATGTTACCATACTGGTCTGTAACAATCGAGGCTTGTTGTAAAAATTATCCAGAATGATTATCTACACAAGGGAGAATGGGAAGCTGGACCCGCGTGGGAGCATCCCCCAGGGACTTAGCGGTGGAAATAACCACCTTTGTTCCCAAGCTTCATAATGAATCATCCTATAGTATTCACTTATTTAGAGAAATTAACCTTCAGTCATTTTGCATTCAAATTGTACTGTATAGTATTACTGTATAATATCAAGAGTATTCTCATTATTAGAAGGAGTTTAAGTCACCATCAGTGACGTCACAAGCAAGAACTAGGTTGTGATGCGGAGTGACCGGAGGTCATAGGTCACGAGGTTCCATGTCCTCTATTTCTCAAAGGTCAAATAGCTATGTTGTAATTGGGAATAGCTCTTCCTTAAGATGTTTGTGTAATTTAAACTTCAGTACAATATTCAATCAATCTGGAACATTCAGTACAACAGAGGTTAATTGTTATAACTTAAGCCTGGCAAAGTAACTTAGATACTAGCGGAAGAATACAGATCTAGGCCTCTGGGTAGAGGAGCAGAGAGGACGATTAGTGTGGGAGCCAGATCAACTGGGGGAGGTCACCATCTCACCTCCCATAAGACCAGCACTCTACCCAAGCGGGTCAACATAGAAGGTAGAGTTGCTTTGTGAGTAATTGTAGGAGTAGTCCACTCATTGCCGTTAAATTTATAGTCAGGGCATATTCAGTTAGGGCGTGTTCAAGTAGGGAGTGTACAATTATTTAGATTTTGCTTAATTTTTGAATAAATTAATTAGCTTAATGTGTATTTTTATTATTTCCATTTTCTTTTGTATTAATGGGCCTTGTCACGTGGTCCCCACGTGGTCGAGTTGAGGTGGACGCCTATGCTCCTCGAATCTGAGTATATCATTCACATCCAATCAGGATTATCATCCCTGTTGATTTTAATTAACTACACACGTAAGATCCAGGGTTTATTTGTACTAGTGGGGAATCAAGCCCCAAGGTTGATTGTTTAGCGTGGTCGATCCAGATCTCGATCATTGCTCATTTTGGTTACTGATCTGGTGGTGGCGGCGGAAAGGAGATCCTAGAACTTTGCTAGAAGTCTATTTTCACGTCATACGGGTTGTAGAATCTCAAGTCGGTAAATCGTCTTGAGACCACGTGGCGTGGAGTCGGCTCGAGTAAAAGTCGTGGGGTCCCTTGGTTAAGAACCAAAGTAAAGAATACGGAAAAAGTTAGAAAAGGGGGTAGAAGGAAGTGAGACCCCGTCCCGTGTTACAATGGTGCACAGCGGTGGTTTCAACAATTTGGTTTGAAATTGTTGAAAGGCTCCCACGTCTCGCCATTCGGACATGTGCGTGGATGCTAGGGAGGACAGCCGCGGGCCAGGATTAGCAGTGCGCCTCACAACAGTGCGTTTGAGTGGGGATTGGCGAATCTTGCGTTCATGCGGGCTGATACTATTAAGGATTAGTTAGTAAGTAATTTCTGTTCAGTTTTATTGGTTAAGGAGACCGCTCCGAGTTTATTGGACTGGGTACCATACTCGACCCATTGCAATAGATTCAGAGGTGTTGGGAGCCATCATACTCTCAACAGCAGTTCCTTGTGGGCTGTCTGGGCGGATTTATCTGTGGGACGCCAGGAGATAGTCCGAGGGTGTTGTTAGACGACCCAAATCGCTAAGGAAAAACGTAAATCCGTGAAGGGCGTTGCGGCCTCCGAGGGACGGACTAGTAAACTACCTAGCAACGATTCAACAACTAAGTGATCGCACACTTAGTGGAGGTTGAGTCGCCTCTAGTCTAATTGTTGCTGAAAGCTGCGTGTCGCTCTGTTAGAATCTAGACGGTCGAGACCCCTAGGCTAGGCGCGGGACGGCGAGCCGGTAGGAGCAATTATAGTATTAAGTCGAGTGTATCTTTAAATTAAGTATAATTAAATTTATAAAGTAATCCAGTTTAATTGCGTTTTCTAGAGATTAACAATTTTCCCCCTAAATTCAATCCCCGGTTCAATTTTTTTTAAGTGTTCAGTATTTTCGTGTATATTAGGCTAAGTGCGTACATTAAGTCTTGCTATTCCTTATTATATCAGTCTAAGTCAGAGGCGTTGGTTCTAGAGCGTAGTTAATCCTCTGAACTTAGGGCTATAGGTCGGTCACGTAAGTTAAGTGAAGGAGTTTGTTAAGGGATAGTAATTTTCGTGTAAGTGTCTGATAGAACTCGTGGAAATATTTCTAAGTATTGTGGGATAAGTTTTCGGCTAAGTCAACGTTGGAAAGTCGTTAACTGTAATTAATTTGTATTAGTAGGTCACGTACATGGTCTGGGTATCATTAGGATTCCCCAGTCGTTGCGAGTGATATTGTTTCTAGTTTTACCAGTAAGACGGTAGAATTACGTTTTTAGACTTAGAATTTTTTTTGGTGGAAACGTAGGTCGAAAAATTTTCTAAGTCCAGCTTGGGCTAGATTCGTACATTTTGGCGAAAATTCGAATTCTCATGTTTCGTGTATATCCTGGGGCCAGTATTACTCTCTAGTGCGCGCAAGGGACGTAATTCTGTTCTTAAGCATTAAACAGTGATAATTACATTTTTTCCAAATTTAGTTATTTTTCGAGAAAATCGTGTTGTGATTTTATTAGAGTCCACTTGAGGTGAAAACCTCAGATTTTGATGAAAATTCGAATTGATGAGTGTTGAAACCGCCCGATGTGTCAGTGTTGTTTTGTATACAGTGTCAGTATTAAATAATAGCGTATTTATATCTGAGAACAAGAAACCCATTTTTGACGAATTAAGGGAGTTTTACCATATTTTGGGTGATAGAATTTTTTCTGGGTGCAAAAATTTGGCAGAGTCCAGCACTAAGTAAAAAAACGCAAATTTTTGGTGAAAATTCAAATTTTGGCAAGCACATATGTGTCCTGGGAGTCTATATTAATCGCTAGAGCTGTTTAATAACGTAAAACTAGTTATTTTCCTTCAGAACAAAAATTTTGATTTTTCAGCGTTTAAGCGAAAAAGCGCGGGACTTGGTTTTTCAGCGCAGCTGGCCCCGCTCCATCAGTCATCAGTGGCCACGCTGCTCACTTCAAGTGCGTTTAGTATTGAAGTACGGTAAATATTCTTTATTAATCTATCACGAGTGCTGCGCGTTAATTATTTTATAATTTTAAATTGTTTTATATGAATTAGATTCTTTAATTTTTTTAACGTAAAGGACTTAGGTTTCAGTAATAGAACTGCGAGTTACTTCAAGGTCGGACACGAGTGCGGGGCAGACGCTCATTCATCGGATTTACTTCAGCGATTCTCTCGATTAATCGTTGTATTTCCTACTTTGGGAATTTGGTTAGTTTTTTCTTAGAAAAGAGTTGTGTTTTTATTTGTGTAAGTTCACGGTTGTAGTGAAGTCCGGGTAGAGGTTGTATCGAAGGATAGCTACAAGAAACATGGCACACCAGCAATCACAGGACATGCTTAACCCAGACAGTGACCAGTCAGTGGCGACCAGTGGAAGTGTAGAGGATCGCACCTCTTCCGACACCACTGGGAGCGGAAGTGTAGAGGATCGCACCTCTTCCGACACCACTGGGGACCGCTCGGGTAGCTCAGCTGACGTCACAGGTGGAGTCAGTGGGACTGAGGCGACGGGGTCGCGGGTTCTGCAAAGGACTGAGCAGCCGGGCGTATCTTTCCGGGCAAGTGCAGATACAATTATTGATATGGGTGGGGAGTCTAGGGAGGATTCGTCCCAAGAGTGGGGGGAGCCGTCTTGGGTTCCCCCACACATAACATCGACGCCACACCAACAGCAGGAACAACGTCACAGAGCAATACCACAATACCTAGGTACACTTCACCCATCACAACAACCTCAACCCTATCCCCTATACCAACCCCATCCTCACTTCCTATACCCACCCCAACCTCCATTCCTATACCAACCCTTCCCCCAACCCCAGGCTACCCCATACCCATTCCTACCTCAGGCCACCCCTTTCCCATTCCAACCCCAGACCACCCACACAGTACCTCAACCCCAACCTCCAGCCACACCCCAACCCGAAGCTACCGACACCATTCCTCAACCCCATCCCCACCCTCAATCCACACCCAACCCGAGGCTACCCACACCATTCCTCAACCCCATCCCCACCCTCAATCCACACCCAAACCGAGGCTACCCACACCATTCCTCAACCCCATCCCCACCCTCAATCCACACCCCAACCCGAGGCTACCCACACCATTCCTCAACCCCAACCCCACCCTCAACCCAGTTCCCAACCCAGGGCCCACCCACTTCCAGTAGCCCCGCGTCATACAAACCGGGAATTATGAGTCTGATTCCCAGGTTGACTCTACCGACACTCAGAGGTACGGAGTTGCCGCTTATTAAGGTGGAACGCAACCGCCGAGTGGAAGACTGGCTCTGTCAGATTAGTTCGATGCTGGAGGCTGTCCCAGAGGACAGTTTGAAAATTACTCTCGCTATGGGGTCTTGCGTGGACGTAGCCGGTCCACTGGCGAGATTGTCAGAGTTTCAGCACCTGACGACTGGCCACAGTTTGTCCAAGCGATTAGGGACAGATTTAAGGAAAAGGTGTCAGAAGATGAGGCGCATTTTTATCTGCAGTCACTTAAGAGGGATGACCGCAGCACGTCAAAGATTTTGGGACACTATTAAAGGGCAGGGTTGACGACCTTACTACGGAACTGGGGTTAGATTCCAGTCAGGCAGAGCGATTAGCCAAACAATTGTTCTGCAAAACGTTACCTTCTGCTATGGGACCGTTTTTATTTGCAGAGGGAGCGTTCGTGAGTTATAAAGACCTAGTCCAACAGGCCGCCACAGCCTTGGACAGGCAGACGCGCACAGGGACATCGGGCGCTCAGCCGTCCCCATACGTAGAGGCGTTGAGTCAAGGCGGGCGAGACAAGCTGAGAAGCGGAGCGCGGGTTCGCAGGCGGGAAGCAGCCCTCAGCTGCAAGTTCGAGCCACCCTGCGCGGGGGTACCAACAGAGATCCGCGGAGGTGTTACTCCTGCGGGAAGCACGGACATATACAGAGAGATTGTAAATCATTAGTACGAAAGCATGAAAGCAGGCTCCTAGTGATGGTAGGCCTACTTTTGAAGTGAAAGTGGAAGGTGTAAGATTGACAGCCTTTGTTGATACAGGAAGCCAGGCAACTGTTATTAAAAAGTCAGCCTTCAGCAATTTTAAGTATGCACGTCTTAAACGTTGCGCAAAGACATTAACAGCGGTCAATGGGGAAAAGATTGAGATCGTAGGTCAAGGTACAGTTAATTTTGAAATTGATGGGGGATTGCAGCCTCACACATGTACGATCGTAGAGAACCTTGATTTTCCTGGTCACATCTTAATGGGAACTGATTTTCTGTCGCGATTTGATTATTCCTTGTCTGCTCAAAAAGGGGCTAGGAACTGCAGGTTGCAGTTGGGACAGACTTCCTACCCAGTGGAGATGATCGACCATCCCCCAGTTGTAGCTTCAATTAAGAGGAAGCAGAAATATAATGCGCACTATCCAAAATTAATTTTAAGTCTCTTCCAGACACAGTTAAGAGGTCATGCGCATTGCATGCATTGACTAAACAGAGTTGCCCCCACATTCTGTTAAATTTATTAAAGTAGCCGTGGGACGTCACATACAACCAGGTACCACCCTTCAGGTTGCTGGGAGATGTGATCGCTTATTAATTCCTCATCACTTAATTGTAGTGCTCGATAAAGGTGCACTCATTCCAGTTGTCAATCTTTCACATAAGACTTTTCGCTTCAGGGCAGGTGATAGGGTATCTCAGGGAACCATGGTGGAGGACACAGAAATCTTTCACAATGAGTCAGCTGAGACGCCAACCGTCACTGCACAATGTAGTGCATTAAACATGCTAGATACTAAAACTCCATCAAAAGTACAGTACGAGACGAGAAATGTTGCACAGAATGTGGAAGAAGTAGAAAAATTAATTTCAGCACTTGATTTGCAACATGTTACACAGGCAGATAGGAAGGCACTGAGAGGAGTTTTGCGAAAATTCCCGAAATTATTTGCGACAGAGGATGACCAGATTGGTCTCCTTGATAAGATTGAGCACACCATTCCAACTGGTGATCATTTGCCTGTGTACACGAGACAGTGGAGGTTGCCGGAACAGGCAAAGAACGTTATCAGGGAAGAGTGCCAGAAAATGTTGAGGCAGGGCGTGATAGAGCCTAGTACGTCACCGTGGCTCTCTCCTGTTGTGCTAGTTCGGAAACCGGACGGTAGTTATCGTTTCTGTGTTGACTACCGGAAGGTGAACGAAATAACTAAGGGTGATGTGTATCCGTTGCCCCGAATACAGGAGATAATAGATCAATTTGGTGCTGCTAAGTATTTCTCAACTCTTGACGCGAAATCGGCGTATTGGGCGATTCCGGTGGCAGAACAGGATAGGGAAAAAACAGCGTTCTCGGATGGTAGGCACACTTATCATTTCCGTAGGATGCCGTTTGGTTTAAAGACAGCGCCTTCGTCATTTCAGAGGGCCATAAACTACATCCTCAGTCCGGTCCTGGGTAGGCATTCTTTAGCGTACCTGGATGATGTTGTGATATATTCCAGGACGTTTGAGGAACACCTACGGGACTTGACTGAGACTTTGACGTTGTTAGATCAGGCAGGGTTCAAGCTGAACGTTCAGAAAAGCACCCTGGCGGCTCAGAAATTCAAATTTCTGGGGTTCCAGGTGTGCCCAGACGGTATCGACCTGACCCAGATTCTTGCCGCGCCATTGCTGACATGCCTACTCCAAGGACAGCAAAGGACGTGCGTAGGTTTTTGGGGGCGGCCGGATATTTTCGTCGTCATATTGAAGGTTTCGCTGGCATTTCAGCACCCCTGACTGATCTGACAAAGAAAAATGCGAAGTTTGTGTGGAAATCTGAACATGACGAGGCCTATCGCAAACTGAAAGACCAACTAATCACGACACCGGTATTGGCTATTCCTGATTTGAGAAAGAGTGGGAGGTGCACACTGACGCCAGCGGTATAGCTATTGGCGGGTGCTTAATTCAGCGAGATGCGGATAATTTACCCCATCCAGTAGCCTATTTCAGTAGAAAGGTCAAAGGACCTGAAGTTCGTTATTCAGCTACGGATCGGGAGGCACTGGCAGTAGTAGAATCAGTTAGGTACTTCGAACCTTACCTATTTCAGCGGCACTTCGTAATTTACACAGACCATAGAGCGTTAACACACATATTTAAGAAGCGAACAAAATGCCCACGAATGTCACGCTGGTCTCACGAACTTTCTGCCCACTCATTCCAGATTTTGTACAAGCCTGGTCCAGCACATGTTGTTCCAGATACGCTAAGTCGAAACATAGCGGCTGTTCAAGTTATGAAAATATTGAAACCATTCCATCAGATAAAATGAGAGAGTACCAGATGAACGAGCCTAGATGGAAAGAAATTATTGAGTATTTAGAAGGAGGAAAATATCCGAAAAAGAAAAAGAATTTACCTATTCATGATTTTGAAATGAAACAGGGCGTCCTGTATTATGTTAATAGCCAGAATGATAGGGCAGTATTTCAATTAGTTATTCCGGACGCGTTGCGGTCATCAGCGTTAAAGCTTGCGCATGCTTCGAAAATTGCAGGGCATCCGGGGATCTTTAAAACCCACTTAAAGGCAAAGTCTCTATTTTATTTCCAGGATTACTTTCTGAAGTAATCAATTCGTGAAGTCGTGCAATCGTTGCCAGAGGAGGAAAGGTACCCTTAAGGTACAAGCCCCACTTCAGGAATTTCCTGAAATTCGTGAACCTCTAGACCGGGTGGGAGCAGATTTGATTGATTTACATCATAGTCATTCAGGGAATAGATACGTTTGGTGCTAGTTGACCATTTGTCTAGATACACTACACTAGTTGCATTACTCAGAAGGATTCTCGTACGGTTGCAGATGCGTTCTTGCGTAGGTTCGTTACTGTATTCGGACCTCCTAAAGTTTTAGTCTCAGACCGGGGTCAAGAATTCAATGGGAATATATTTAGAGAAGTTTGTAAGATTTTAGAGACAACTTCGGCTTTTACAACAGCCTACCACCACAAGCAAACGGAATGACGGAAAGGACTAATCGTTCAGTCAAGGATATGCTTGNCTTTCTTTATAATATTGAATTCCATGAGTCTGGACTGGGGCCGAGTGCATGGGCATGTTTTCAATTTCTCTTCAAATTTAGTGCTCTCGTGTTGATATCAGTTATATTACAGTGGTTGAATATCCGCATAAAGAAATTGTCTGGATCTTCTACTTTCATGTTGTTTATTGGAGTACTAACATGTCCTCATACTGCTTTTTTAGGATTTCACTAATTTCTTTGTCATCCTCCGTTATGAACCTTCACTTGTACGAATAGATCCAATACTGGCAGTGGTTTTTGCTTTTGATTTCGCATATGTGTAGAAGTATTTTGGATTTTTCTTTATTTCCTGAATTGCTTTCTGTTCTAACTGTCTTTCTTCAGTTTCATATAAGTGTTTCAATTTCCGCTCGATTTCTTCAATCTCCCTATTTAAATTATTCCTTCTTTGACGGGAAATTTGTGTCTGCATAAGCAGTTCCGTTATTTTTTTCCTGCGTTTATAGTGTCGTCTGCGTTCTCTTCCAACGTTGGATCTCTTTCTGGTTTTCCTCAAAGGAACATGTTTCAGACAGACTTGATACGCTTCCGAAGTCAGTTTTTCTATTCCTTCTGTAGGACTTGTATTACTTAAAACAGTTTCCCATGGAATGTTTTTAAGCTCCCTGTTTATTATCTCCCAGTCTATCCTTTTATTATTAAAATTGAATTTCCTGAATAGCCCCTCTCGTTTTATCAACGTTTTAGGTCTATTCTGAGTATTGATGGTTGTTTGCACTTCAATGAGCTTGTGATCTGAATATGTGGTATCTGATATCGTAATGTCTCTTGATAATGTCTTCATTGTTCGTAAAGATCAGATCTAGAGTATTTTCATTTCTCGTTGGCTCCGATATCTGCTGATTGAGTGAAAATTTGTCACAGAATCTAAGTAGTTCTCTAATCTGTGGTTGGTTAGGTCCTGATAGATTCCCTGGTATAATATTATTGTTTGCTATTCTCCACCTGAGACTAGGCAAGTTGAAGTCACCTAGGAAGATAATATCAGGTATTGGGTTCTCCAAATTATCAAGGCTATTCTCTATTTTGTTTATCTGTTCTGTGAATTCCTCGGCCGTTGCATCTGGCGGTTTGTATATTAGAATAATCACTAAATTTATTTTCTCTATTTTTAATCCCAGTACCTCTACCACCTCATTTGTAACGTTAAGGAGCTCCGAGCACACAAGGTCTTCCCTAATATACAGACCCACTCCTCCATGTGACCTACTTTTCCTATCACACCTGTATAGGTTATATCCTGGAATCCAGATCTCACTGTCTAAGAATTCCCTTGCATGGGTTTCTGTGAAAGCTCCAAATACTTCATTTGACTCTGTGAGGAGGCCATTTATGAACTGTACTTTGTTGTTTGTTCTTGTTTTCAGTCCTTGTATGTTGGCAAAGATGAATGAGGTTACTCTATTAGTGATAGTTTGACTGGGAGACTTTCTCGGCAAGCCCATTATGCGTGGACATATTGAGTTTGTTTATTTTGTAAATGAGCATGAGAAACTCTTTGAAGAATTTTAGATAAACAAAATAATAGCAGTGTGCTGTGGCTAGTGCTGTGAACATCTTTACCAGCATTTATTCACTGATATCTGAACATTGTATACAGTTTTTATCACAGTCAGGCTCTTCTGTAATACTATCATGGCTAAATAATACTAGATACATATATATTTGGACATTTTTAGGTGATGCTGTGGTCACAAGCTGAACAGCAATGCTGATAGCTCATGCTGCGTGTGCCAGCCTTGGTTACTCACTCTGTATTGAGGCTTTCACACCCGGGAATGTTGCCCACGATTTTTATTTTAAATGGCGTCTGTTTAGGAGAGCCCTGAGGAAACTGATGTGAACCCTGTGTAGCCGCAGGAGTTATGAATGATACACTATACCTATAAGATCCCTGAGGCGCATTTCACACCACCCGTCAAGAGTCTCAAGGCGCGTTGCACAGTGCAGTGGTTAAGGTAACCACAGTAGCGTATTGACTAACCAGCAGGTGTATTACAAAACAGATTTCATTCACTAATTTGGATAATATGAGGCAGACCTTGATCCAGATCACTTTTACATCCAAATTACCCTTTTCTGCTTACAATGCCTATCAACATAGTTATTATATTATGTGTTTACTGCCTTAACTGCTACCTAGTGGAGGTTCCGGGGAACAATTCCCCCCCCCCCGTCCTGCCCAGTCTCCAACCAGGCCTCTCCAGCTACAGCCAACTTAACTCATATTTTCCACATCGAGCTTCATATATTTACATTGTTATAAAAGCATCTTCATATAAATAAGATAAAAATACAGTAGCAAATTTCATCATATTTTGATAGAGTTAACAACTTCTGTGATCACTAAAGAACTTCAGTCCTATACCTTTACCTAATCCTAAAATTACTGTACAAGGGGCTTTGGCAAGGTCAGCCTTGACTGTCAGCTGCCAGGCTTGGGCTGGTTATCAAAAGTTTCCCTCACTCTGAGAAGTGAGTTGTCCTCACTTGCAACTCTCTGCAAGTCTTTCAGGATTTAATAAATATTTATCAATTTTCTTAATTGATATCCTTTATTATGATCAGTGCTTTGTCCCTCAAGAAGTATCAATATCAACTTTAATTACTTTGACTTTCACTGATGGCCACTCAACATTATGTAGCAGTTTTTGACCCTGGTGGGTAGCAAGTGTTGTTTGTCCCTGGTGGGTAGCAAGTGTTGTTTATCTCTGGTGGGTAGCAAGTGTTGTTTATCCCTTGTGGGTAGCAAGTGTTGTTTGTCCCTGGTGGGTAGCAAGTGTTGTTTATCCCTTGTGGGTAGCAAGTGTTGTTTATCCCTGGTGGGTAGCAAGTGTTGTTTGTCCCTGGTGGGTAGCAAGTGTTGTTTGTCTCTGGTGGGTAGCAAGTGTTGTTTGTCCCTGGTGGGTAGGAAGTGTTGTTTATCCCTGGTGGGTAGCAAGTGTTGTTTGTCCCTGGTGGGTAGCAAGTGTTGTTTGTCCCTGGTGGGTAGCAAGTGTTGTTTATCCCTTGTGGGTAGCAAGTGTTGTTTGTCTCTGGTGGGTAGCAAGTGTTGTTTGTCTCTGGTGGGTAGCAAGTGTTGTTTGTCTCTGGTGGGTAGCAAGTGTTGTTTGTCTCTGGTGGGTAGCAAGTGTTGTTTGTCTCTGGTGGGTAGCAAGTGTTGTTTATCCCTGGTGGGTAGCAAGTGTTGTTTGTCCCTGGTGGGTAGCAAGTGTTGTTTATCCCTGGTGGGTAGCAAGTGTTGTTTATCCCTGGTGGGTAGCAAGTGTTGTTTATTCCTTGTGGGTAGCAAGTGTTGTTTATCCCTTGTGGGTAGCAAGTGTTGTTTGTCTCTGGTGGGTAGCAAGTGTTGTTTGTCCCTTGTGGGTAGCAAGTGTTGTTTGTCTCTGGTGGGTAGCAAGTGTTGTTTGTCCCTGGTGGGTAGCAAGTGTTGTTTGTCACTGGTGGGTAGCAAGTGTTGTTTGTCCCTGGTGGGTAGCAAGTGTTGTTTGTCTCTGGTGGTTAGCAAGTGTTGTTTGTCTCTGGTGGGTAGCAAGTGTTGTTTGTCTCTGGTGGGTAGCAAGTGTTGTTTATCCCTTGTGGGTAGCAAGTGTTGTTTATCCCTGGTGGGTAGCAAGTGTTGTTTGTCCCTGGTGGGTAGCAAGTGTTGTTTGTCCCTGGTGGGTAGCAAGTGTTGTTTGTC
>WNGS01038182.1:0-7500 GCA_020271785.1 Procambarus virginalis
TTGTGTATTATATATATATATTATTTATATATATATATATATATATATATATATATATATCTATAATATATATATATATATATATGTCGTACCTAGTAGCCAGAACGCACTTCTCAGCCTACTATGCAAGGCCCGATTTGCCTAATAAGCCAAGTTTTACATAATTAATTATTTTTCGACCACCTAACCACCTAACCTAACCTAACTTTTTCGGCTACCTAACCTAACCTAACCTATAAAGATAGGTTAGGTTAGGTTAGGTAGGGTTGGTTAGGTTCGGTCTATATCTACTTAATTTTTAACTCCATTAAAAAAATTGACCTCATACATAATGAAATGGGTAGCTTTAATCATTTCATAAGAAAAAAATTAGTTAAAATATATTATTTTATGAAAACTTGGCTTATTAGGCAAATCGGGCCTTGCATAGTAGGCTGAAAAGTGCGTTCTGGCTATTAGGTACGACTATATATATATATATATATATATATATATATATATATATATATATATATATATATATTATATATATATATATATATATATATATATCAAATTGCGAATATAAAATAATGAGAATGATAATTGAAGCTACTGACTAAATATTTACCCTAACTGCTACAGTCACTATTTCTTCTCGTCCTCCAATCTCTATGTCCAATTATTACCAATTTGAATTGTTACCTTTTTTGTAAACAACCGCAACTCGTACGAGTTAAGACAGCTGCTCCCTTTAAATGTTAAAAGGGATTTGATTACACAAAGGATTTTCTGTAATTACCGGACTACAGCCATTGGAACTATGCTTGTCCTTGTGTGTGTTTCCTCAGAAGACGGTCATCGGGCTGCTTCGAGTAACCACGTGACACCGTCAAAATATGCAATTGTTTTTCCTCAATAGGAGGGAGGGGAAAGTGCCTAGCTATTACGACTATATAGCACTTGGAAGGGGGTCATGATAAGGATGTGTGATGGGACGGGGGAAAGGAATAATGCCCAACCGCTTGGACGGTCGGGGATTGAACGCCGACCTGCATCGAGGGAGACCGTCGCTCTACCGTCTAGCCCAAGTGGTTGGTGTCCTGAATCGGAACGTGCGTACATTACTCACCTGGCTGAGCTCTCGTGGCTGATTCTTGGAAAAACGTCCTTATTACCGTGATCTAATTACATTTGGCGAGAAGAAAGTGTTTCCATCAATTTCTCACCATAAAACACTTTCACTCTTTTTGGTGTTCTCTTATCAACCAAGAAGTGTTTCTATTGCATATCATTTCATTCTTCCCTTTCATGTGAAAAAATTATTTTATTCGTATACTCGTGCACTGTTAGAGGGCTCTCTGGCCCTTAAGCACCCATACCAGGCATGTGTATGTTATATTACCCATTTCCATTTACCCTGGTTCACCTCTATCACCCATACCAGTGTTAGAGTGAGTTGTGGTGTGAGCAGGGAGCCCACAGCCTATGGAACTATTCATAAGTCAAGACTCAGTATACTTACTAATTTGTTCCGTTCGTTACATTTATGATTAGCAGCATCTAAAGTCTCTTCAGTAAAGGAAGAAACACTTTAAATAAATAAGCTTGTGTTATTGTACTGATAATGTAGAGGAAATATGAGCAACTGATCAAAACAACTTGGAATCAAATAATATTCCGAAAAATATGAGCTTGAGTCCAAAAATACGAAGAGGATTATTGAAGACGTCAAAATTCAAATGTAAATCAAATTTTCTTGAGTTAATATTTCACCTTTTCCCTTTAAGATCGGCGTCAAAAGAATATATCTATATCTAAGAGGGCCTTTTGCAGGGGAAGGGCGGTGATGTGTAGAGGCTGCCTAGCGGGAACTCTTTGATGTGAAGCATCGATCAGTAACATGGAGGGAGTTGGAGAAAACATAAATGTGTTCAGAGTGTTTGATTTCAACATATGAGAGAGTAACGGACGAGATGTGAAGGATAGGAAGAGGCGTGAATTACTTCGTCCTCAGGAATTTTTAAAGTGGAAAACAGTCAATCGGAGATTTTGGTGCTAAACAAGAATGTACAATTTGGAATTAATGTACTAAGAGGAATGTTTAACTATGGGAAGTGGAATGAAAAAAAGATTTTTTTTATTTAATTTAATCTGAGATTTGTATAATATCTACTCTGATAGTGACTAATATTACTTCTGTGTTTCGACATGCATTGTTATCTAGCAGGTCAAATATTATATTTTTATATGAAACTAGTTTCTATAATTTGTTTAATATAATAATATGTCACCTGTTTTTTTAAGTCATGTCACTCTCGACATATAAAGCCTCGCCAATGTCCAATCTTCTATTGTCGTTCAATTTGTTAATTATTTTTGCTTTGTTTGCCAGGATGTCTCTGGAGATGATCTGGATATGTGTAGAGACTATATGTTCCTTGATGAGGCCATGCTGTTCATGCATTGTAGGCGCCTTGAAGATGTTGTCTTGCCTGTATATACAGCAGGTTGGCGGTTTTCCCACTCTTATAATATATTGTTACTTTTATCTTATGGTTGACGTCAGTTGGGGTAACCTTCCTCTCAATGATCTCTTTTAGGGTTGTTTCTTCTGCTTTGTAGCCGTAGAGAAGAAGTTTCTGTAGAACAATTTTATTGGAAGTACGGGTATTGCGGTATTAGCTGTTCCGTTGCTTGTTGCACACCTCGCCACCTTCCTTTTTATGACGTCTTCGACATAGCCATTGGAGAAACCATTATTGACCAAGATCTTGCCTATTGTATATAACTCTTCATCCACCTGCTTCCACCCAGAGCTATGAGTGAGAGCTCGGTCGTCGTAAGTGTTCACAAAACTCTGTTTGTCGGTCCATTTCTCCGGGCAGTCGCTGTCAGCGATAAGGCACATCTCTATGTTTGTCTCCTTAGTTATACTATATGACGAAAGCCATTCCATGATTGCTACATCTATGAAAGGCAGTTTACCCCTTCCCCCCAACTCTCCATCTCATAAGTGAAGTTTAAAACTGGGTGTTGCTCGAAAGCTTCCTTCAAGTGCAACACTTGTTCGGTATCCGGCGACTTGTACAAATGTGTCAATGACATACCTGCAGTAGATGGCGGGTTTAAGGTCTAACCCGACCAGAACTCTCTGCTCAATAGTACCCATGTAAAAGTTTGCGAACAAGAAAGAGGCAGCACCCTTCTTAAATCCTGACGGACACATGAATAAGTAAGTGAATGGTGTCGCCTGGGCTCCCCGCTGGGGATCTTGTTCGCGAACTTTTAGAAATTTAAAGGAGGCTGCACTGTGGTAATACTTAAGTTGGTTCATTTTATTCCAATTAAACTCATATTGTATCTGAAATAATTGGATCTCTTTTGTAATTCGAATGAAATGTTGAAACAAATATTTGAAACTGCCTCCCACGATGGGTTATTAGCATGTGTAACTGTAGGTGTTTTGAGGGTGTTATGTTAGGTGTCACTGTAGATATCACTGTCAGAGATCACTATAGGGGAGACTGTGGTAATGGAGGGGGAGGGGTCACTGCGAGGGCTCAAAGTAGAGGTCACATTAGGAGTCACTGAAGGGATCACTGCCAAAGGTCATATTTAGGATTATGGAGGGGGGGGGTCACTAAACAGGTCACTGTTAGGGATCAAAGTAGAGGTTCACCTTTGTGGTCACTGTAGGTATCACTTCATTGGCTTCTGTTGGTGTCACTGCGAGAGATAACTGTAGGGAGCACTGTTGGGTCCACATCTTTGGTCACTGTTGGGTCCACATCTTGGGTCACTGTTGGGTCCCACATCTTGAGTCACTGTTGGGTCCACATCTTGGGTCACTGTTGGGTCCACATCTTGGGTCACTGTCGGGTCCACATCTTGGGTCACTGTTGGGTCCACATCTTGGGTCACTGTTGGGTCCCACATCTTGGGTCACTGTTGGGTCCCACATCTTGAGTCACTGTTGGGTCCACATCATGGGGTCACTGTTGGGTCCACATCTTGGGTCACTGTTGGGTCCACATCTTGGGTCACTGTTGGGTCCACATCTTGGGTCACTGTTGGGTCCCACATCTTGGGTCACTGTTGGGTCCCACATCTTGAGTCACTGTTGGGTCCACATCTTGGGGTCACTGTTGAGTCCACATCTTGGGTCACTGTTGGGTCCACATCTTGGGTCACTGTTGGGTCCACATCTTGGGTCACTGTTGGGTCCACATCTTGGGTCACTGTTGGGTCCCACATCTTGGGTCACTGTTGGGTCCCACATCTTGAGTCACTGTTGGGTCCACATCTTGGGGTCACTGTTGAGTCCACATCTTGGGTCACTGTTGGGTCCCACATCTTGAGTCACTGTTGGGTCCACATCTTGGGTCACTGTTGGGTCCACATCTTGGGTCACTGTTGGGTCCACATCTTGGGTCACTGTTGGGTCCACATCTTGGGTCACTGTTGGGTCCACATCTTAGGTCACTGTTCGGAGCACATCTTGGGTCACTGTTGGGAGCACATCTTGGATTACTGTTGGGAGCACATCTTGGGTCACTGTTGAGTCCACATCTTGGGTCATTGTTGGGTCCATATCTTGGGTCACTGTTGGGTCCATATCTTGGGTTACTGTTGGGTCCATATCTTGGGTCAGTTTTAGGTCCACATCTTGGGTCACTGTTGGGTCCATATCTTGGGTTACTGTTGGGTCCATATCTTGGGTCAGTTTTAGGTCCACATCTTGGGTCACTGTTGGGTCCACATCTTGGGTCACTGTTGGGTCCATATCTTGGGTCAGTGTTAGGTCCACATCTTGGGTCACTGTTGGAAGCACTGTTGGGAGCACATCTTGGTCTCTGTTGGGAGCACATCTTGGGTCACTGTTGGGTCCACATCTCGCTGTTGGGAGCACTGTTGGGTCCATGTCTTGAATCACTACTGGGAGTACTGTTGGGTCCATGTCTTGAATCATTGTTGGGAGCACTGTTGGGTCCATATCTTGAATCATTGTTGGGAGCACTGTTGGGACCATGTCTTGAATCATTGTTGGGAGCACTGTTGGGACCAGGTCTTGAATCATTATTGGGAGCACTGTTGGGTCCATATCTTGGGTCACTGTAGGAAGCACTGAATTTCCCTACTGAAAAGAGGTCACTGTATGGTTCGTCATAATGCGAGTACTGTTTCTATGAAGGTAGGCATCACTGCCTTGGGTCACTGTAAAGATCACTGAGAGAAACCTTTTAGTGCCATACGTTTGAATCACAACCATGAATCACAGCCAATGGTCACTGTAAGAGTAACTGTTAGTTTCAGTCAGAAGTCACTGTAGGGGTGGGGGAAGGAGTTACTGTGATGATTAGTGCTGTTGGCGTAACATGCAAGGAATCACCGTTGTGGTAAGGTGACAACTGTGAGTCACTGTAGTGATTAATACTGGTCAAAGTAGTCCTGTAGGTATCTTGATACTGGTCACTGTATGGGTAAGTGTCAGGGTTTCGGTAGGTATCTGTAGGGGAGGGGTCTCTGCCTGTTTGAGGTGCTAGTATAGGGAAGGTGTGAGGAAGAGTAAGAGACGCAGAGATGGAGGGTGACAACTTTAAAACGCTCCTCGTGTAAACTATATTCCGGCAGGTGGTCCTCGTGACTATTAACCTGACAACAATATGACTGCGAGCAATGCATTTCTCTCCTCTTGATCCCCAGGCCGCCTGCCTTGTATATATCTGCCAGGCTGTGAGACAGTGAGCAAGGGACACATTTTCACCCTTAAGCAATTGCTGAGGTGTATGGGTTTCTTGGGCTCACTTAGTTGTGCTGGCGGGGGTTGATCTTCGGTTCTTTGGTCCCGCCTCTCCACCGTCAGTCAACTGATGTACAGATTCTTGATACCTGCATTTGAGATTGAGTATTTGGACTGCCTCCACAACATCACAGCCTAGTGCAATACATTTGGTAACTGCTCAGACACTAAAAAAATACTTTTAATGTCTCAATGGCTGTGTACTCACTTTCCACCTGTTTTTCCCTTGTACGCGTACCACCTGTGTTAAATAAACTGACGGTATCTACTCTATGAAATCGTCAGGGATTTTTTTATGTGGTGAACATGTTTTCAGTAACTTTTCTTTTTTTCCATAGACGGGAGGTTCAGTTTTTGTAGTTTCTCCTCGTTGCTCATGCCTCTCAGCTCGTGTACTAGTCTGCTGGCATACCTTTGAACTTTCTCCAGTTTAGTCGTGTGTTTGACTAGATTCGGACTTCATGCTGGAGCTGCATACTCCAGGATTAGTCTCACATACGTGGTCCATAAAGTTCAAAATGATTCCATACGCAAGATTCTAAAGCAGTTGTTATGTTGGTTAACCTAGCATATGCCGCTGATGATATCCACTTGATATGGATATCATCAAAGACAAATGATATCCTCGCTGTTTCTTGAAGGTCTTGGTAACACATTAGACCTTTAGGGGACAAGTCCAGCGTGGTACCAGTTACCAGATCTGATTCTTGAAGGTTTTCATCTCCCAACTGGTACGCTGTATCTGGGCTACTTCACTGCCGACCTGCAAGAGGCGAAGCAATCGTTCTACCATGTAGTTAAACGAGTTAAATTAATGCAGGAAATGTGCTGAAGATAGTGAAAGGTAACGAAGTAGGAGTGTGGCTTGGGAGGAAATAAAGAAGCTCGTTCTCCTAAGGTTTCCCAACGTCAAGAAAACGGTCAATTTAAAGTGTCTCTATTAACCTACAAGAAGACCCAAAACAGAAAATGGGACAGAACGTCATTTTCGCGAGTCGCTTCCATTTTGTGGTGCAACAGTTTTAGGCCTTATGTAACGCATACGAACGAAATGTGACGTTCTCTGTAAGAGGACAGGTAGAATGAAGGATGTTGGTGGGAAGAAGGAGAAGAAATGGGATGAAGGATACAGAGGGAGGTGAAGAATAGGGAAGGTGGTGAAGGGAAGGGAAGGTGGTGAATAGTAGGAAAGGAGTTGAAGGGTAGGAAAGGTGGTGATGGATAGGGAAGGTGACGATGGGTAGAGAATGGTGAGGAGGGAAGGGAAAGGGGAATCAGGGGAAAGCGCCAAGTCATTACGACTATATAGCACTGGGAAGGGATCTGATAAGGACTTGGGATGGAACGGGCGGGGGGAGGAATGGGGCCCAACCACTAGGATGGTCGGGGATTGAACACCGACCTGCATGAAGCGCGACCGTAGTTCTATCGTCCTGTCCAAGTGGTTGGGCGGTGATGATGGGTAGGGAAGGTGGCGAGAGAGAATGTAGTGATGGTGATGGCTGTAGACGAGGTAACTAGCACTTCCTGGGAAGTGGAAATGGTTTTAGTGATGAGGACATTGAGTAGTGTAGATGAATTTAGTGATAAGGCTGTTGATGTGCAGCTTCTATGATGACAGTGTATTAGAGAGTTTGTCGTGTGAGATGGTTTCAGTGAAGATGGTGTGTTGTTGTGACGAAGGTTTGAGTCAGGAAACGGTGTGTAGATAAGATAGT